>JAUJYS010001298.1:0-17919 GCA_033995665.1 Melogona broelemanni | reverse complement strand
GCGTCACCCCTGAGGTTCCATTAGGGAGTCCAGAGCTTAGGGGTGGATCCTGCAGCCTGGCTATTCCAGCTGCCAATTCCCATCCTTTTCCTTCCCTGCCCCTCGCACATATCCATAGAGACATGAGGGTGCAGTAATCCTGTAGTGCACTAGGCACTTCGGCGATTTAAAAAAAAAATTATATAAATTATTTCTCAACCATGAAGTAGTCAAGAATAAATTGCAAATAATATTCAAATGTTTCTTATTCATTTTTGTTGTTCGCTTATTGTTTTGATAGTTTCTTTCATTTAGCATGTGTATATAGGAACGGGAGCTGGATGACAGGCGAACAACTGGAATGCGTTCCTTTTCAAAAGGAGCGTACCCAATTGGCTATGGCCTTATGGGCAAGACTTTTCGAGCATATCTCTAGAGCAGTGTTTCCCAAACCTTTTGACTCGCGGAACCCTTTTTGAAACCAATTTCCAATGTCGTACAAGTTCATGGTGTTTAGGAGTAGTGTGAGTGGGTGTCCTGGAGCGACCGCGGAGTCCCTGGGAAATGCTTGCTGAGCCCTAAAGGTTCCGCGGTGCACAGTTTAGGAAATTGCTACCAGATCCACGAAATTTTGTTCGTTCGTATGTATGTAAACATGAAACGTGGTCGAATTACTTGAACCTTTTTTTACCTTTTATGTTTTGTATAACCAATAATTATAAATTATATTTAAATTTGCCTTCCCCCGTGGCTTAGTGGATACGGTTACAGGGTACTAACAGGGTTACTAAGCGGGTGGTCCCGGGTTCGATTCCCGGCGCAGGCTTTCATTTATTCGATCCTGTGGTACTGGAATGTGCCCCTCACACATTGCCACGGCGACACGATGGGTACAATAACCTCCTGTAGTGCTATTCACTACAGTGATCCGGAATAAAAAAAATTACAGTTATTTAATATTACTCAAATGCACTTTTTCATTAAAGGGTGAAATTAAATTTTGAAACCAAGCGAATTATTATTGCAACCAAATTTTGAAGATAATTTTAAGCATGAAAATAAATTAACATCGAATTTGATTTGACAAATAAAAAACTATTTGAGAGTTTAGCCTTAAATGATACACACGGTACAACTTAATATTATTAAAATAATTAAATTTTATATATACCAGATATCGTCAATGAATGTTTTGTGCTGTTCCGGAATCGGAATGGGACTTCTCAATGGGCCGTCGTCATTATGAGAGTTATCCATATTTCGCGAAGGCGTTCTATCCAGCTGGTAATGCTTCTGCTCCATTTGATCACGCAGTTTGGATTCTTCGGTAGGACTGAGGTACGAAATACCTAGTGAACGAAGTAAAGAAATTAAGACATTCATATACATGTACAAAGTCAAATGTCAAAACGTACAAAGTCAAAATCAAATTTTCAAGCAATCATTCTATGATTTATTTTTGCAACCAAGTAACTGATAAACCACCACTGCAAGGAAGATTTTGTCCGAAACAATTTATCAATTCAGCATGTTGCATTGCACAAGTAGATTCAGCAATCAAGTTTGGAAAAACTTACCATCGTTAAATAACTTGTTAAAATCAAATCCTTGAGATAATAAGAAATCCATACTCGAACTCTGTAATTAAATTTGTAAAATATTTTTTTTTCCAATTAGTCGTTGTCAAAGAATACAACAAGAATAGTTACAATCCGATTCAATAATAAGTTCGACGTTTCATACCTGGCACATGAACCTCGTGTCCGGTCCACCTCTGGAACACGGTTTAGGGAAAACGAAGAAATTGAACGCTTTGTAGTCGTATCTGAAAAATAACATGCATCATAAAACAAGTGTCGCAAACTAAACAAATGCTTGCACAACTACGTTTCATTACTGGATGAATCAATATTCCCAAACAATCAATAACCCAAATCAAACATTTCCCTAGCTTTTTTGGGATTAAATGATAACCTCGAGACATTTTGTCTAACTAATTTCACCTGGCATTTTGTTTTATTGACAATCAATGATCGTCATCACTGAAGGGAATATCACACCCGGAGGTTCTGTACCCATTTAATCGCTTGAGCCATTGTGGAGGGGCACATTCCCACAACTACCTCGGAACCGACTAACGAAAGATCAAACCGGGAATCGAACCCGGGATAACAATACACACATGGCGGATGCTCTACCGCTGAGCTGCGACGACCGCACATTCAGGGTACCTCGAGTAGTTGAATGATTTTCAAGTGATCTTACCTATTCTCGTCTTCCTTGCAATTGAATGCGCACAAGCCAAACTGAATCAGCAGAAAGTCCAACGATCCCTGTAAGAAAGCATAATGAATAAGAGTCCAATTACGTAAAAACGAAAGAACAAGCCACAATGAAGACAAGTGCGACCAGATTTTCCTCAACCATTAGATAGTCGATCAACTTACCCCTCTTAGTTTTGCGTATCTTCCTTCAGGGGTATCGAAAGAATGCAAGTTTTTGCTGGCATTCAATCCTATAAGAAGAAAGAAAATGAATTAAATAGGATAGGGGGTAACGGGACAGCGGATAAACAGCCCACTTCCTTCACCCCAGAGCTTTCGAACATAGAGTTGAAGGGGAATTTGTCATGCCAAGTATCGGCTATGAGGGTTGGTACAATAAAATTAACATAACCAAAGAATAGTTGGATATATAATGTAGACAAATGCATTGGGAAAATACCTGTAAATTCGGCATCAATTGTAAGGAAAGATGCTTCGTTGATGGCTTTCTCTATGGCTTCCAAATGCTCCTTAAAATCTGAAAAAATATATTTTGAAATGTTAAAACTAGAAAAAGAACTGTGTATCGAGTGAAACCTGTACAGTACACGTTCATTCAGTACTGTAAATTGATTGCGATAATATTTTTGTAAAAACCATCTATTCGGACTGCTCATATGCATTTTAAAAATGTGCAATTCGTACCGACATTCATTCATTTAATTTCATAGTCACATTTCATTAACCGCCACATACATGCAACTCCACTTTGCAGTCGAGCAAATCACTTTTCGCTCGATCGCTTCGTTCATTCATGCTCTCGTAAAATCATAAACCGAACTTTCGACGAACTTACGACTTTCATTCATGTCGCTTTGGTTTCTCGCCATTACGACTGTAACTGATTGTAACTGACATAGACTCGTACACTGTTTGGTTACATTTCACTCGATCGTTTCGTTCATTCATCGTCTCGTAAAATCGTAAACCGAACGTCTGACTTTCATTCATGTCTCTCTCGCTCCCATTCATGTCGCTTTTGTTTCTCTCCATTACAACTGTAACTGATTGTAACTGACATCGGCTCGTACACTGTTTGGTTACTGGTCATTACGCTAACTGTTGTCACGTGTACATGGGACGTGGAAAGTATTCATTCAGATATGTTCATTGTAAATCATACTGTTGATTTTCATTCATGCCTATCCGGATCGTACAACGTTAGTTACTGGACATTACGTTCATTGATTCCACATGAAAACGCAATTCCCTTACAAGCCTACCCTAAAAAGGATAAACACCGGATTTGACATTTGCTCAGCCAGTAACTTGTCTATAAAAGAAAGGTGAGGCCACAGTCAAGGGGGATATAATCATATTTCAAGGACGTAACTGTTACCGGTTGCAATAATGTCAAGTAGCTACGCGACCATTTCGGCGAGCTCCTAGGAACCGTCAAACGAAACACGTGTGTAAATCGGTAATATACGATTTTGAAATCCATAAACAAGCATGTCAAAAATCTTAAATGTTAGACGACGTCGTTATTAATAAATGGCTCATACTGTGCGAGGTGATGTCCATCCTGGAACCGTGATGAAGTCTAGACTCTAGGCCTAGACTGCAGTGTTGTGTTGGGCTAGGGCCGGGTGCGGTTGAAAACCTGATCTAATGTTAGATTTAATCCTGAATAGCCAATGGACCGAATCAGCTGCATCGACACTTATGAACACATGTTCCGAAATAAACTGACAAAACTTTAATAAATATTAATGGATACTAAAATGAGAGCCATAAAACCAAAAAAACGTCGGGCCTTTCCCAATCCCAACAAATACGAGAACTAGGGATGGGCGATAGTAACGACACTATCGATGGTGTTACATTGGCCATTGTCAGTTTTTCTAACACCCTAGTGAATAAATAAACATTTTGATCAGTTTCATAGTTTTTGTTGCTTTGGATATTTGGTCAACATTTCGCCATGTTCTGTTAGTTTTGCTCGTTTTCGTTAGTACTGCAGGAGTTGTCAGCCATTTGCTATTATCGATTGTTTTGACAATCGGTAGCCAAAGTGAAAAATTTTCTATTCAGTTAGAAGCTGAAGCATCATTTCTACAACAGAAGCGCTCTTGTCAAAGATATTTGCATTGATAGCGCTCAAGTTTTTAGAGCGGTACCTCGTGGCTGTCGTGATTACAGAAATGCGATCATATTGAGTTCGTCACTGAATAATACACACAAAAGTGGTAATATAAAGAAGTTGTATCGCAGGACCGCATGAGTTGTAGATGAACGAGACCACGAATGTGGAATGATAAATAATAAAAAACCGGCTTCAGTTGATGTATATTCAAAAAGAACAAGGAATCCAGGAGAGGACCAGATATTGAAAGATTGAATGAACTCATGATTGCATAAACTCGTTCATAGGAATTCTATTTCTATTTCGAAACTACCTTCGACTATTTTATAGTCTCGCGCCAGCAATGTCACCGTCGTGTTCACCTGTCTCTTTATTTTTTATTTTAATAACCGTAACTACCTTTTGTGTCGCTATGGCGATATGTGAGGCTCTTGGCGCGCAACTGATTGGTATCGATTGAGAAAAACTGATTAAACGTAAAAATACACCTTACGGAGCGGACGGTCCCGGGTTCGATTCCCGGCGCAGGCTCCCGTTTAATCGACGAGACTGAGGTACTGGCGTCACCGCTGAGCCAGTCCAGTACAGGACTAGGGAGTCCAGAGCTTAGGGGTGGATCCCCGGCAGCCTGGCTATATCTGGCAGTTACCATTCCCCTCCCTTCCCTGCCCCTCACATATCGCCATAGCGACACGAGGGATAGTAATCCTGTAGTGTAATCACTACAGTAATATAATCACTACAATAATGTAATCACTACAGTAATTTAAAAATTAAAAAAAAATAAAATCCGTGATTTAAAACAAAACTTATTTGTTAATTAAACAAATAAAATCAGTGATTTAAAAATCACTGATTTTATTTGTCTTTTTAAATTTTTAAATTACTGTAGTACTTCGCACTTTCAATCTGTTGGTATCGGTGTGCTTTATAACTATTTGCCAAATGTCAACTTAAATGCGTGCAGGATGGCGATCAAAATTACAAAATTTAATTACATGCGAGTTTTCAAATAATAGTTGTTCTCTGCATTTATTGTCAGGAAAACATTAACGCACAAGACATACAATTTTGAAAAGTAAACAAACTTTCCTTCATGTTTATTACCAGAAAATTAATTAAACACGGGTCAAGGTTTTATTTTCACCTCAAAGGAAGGCGTGCGCACTCTGTATTGCTTATTTAATGTCTAAGGGACACATTTTAACCAGCACCCAGAATCGAATAACCGAGAGCCCGAGCTGCCGAATCCAACCCGGGATCGCCGCCCCGCATTCAGTTGCTTACCCGGCTGGACTACCACGATTACAAATCATGTTTCCCGAAGTATTTACCGAATTTTTGACTAAAGCTGTCAAAGCACAGTTGAAATATGTTTTGTAAATTAAACTCATTCTAATTCCATTTTATGTGAATGGATCAAAATTTGTGGTTAACAATTATTTTAAATGCGCCATCGTTTTCGCGTCAGTGCATGTCTCCGAATGCGTTGTTTTTTAGCTGTGGGTTGTACCGAGTTCAATTTTGACGTAATGCTATATTTGTTTTTCTCTTCCCCTCCCATTACTTCCAGAAAGGTCAATCTAATTTTTGTTTTCGAAATTTAAAACATATTTGCACATGCAAGCTCAAGATAGCTTTTCCGTTACAGACTTCAGTCTTGCAACCTGGTTCATCCCCTTATGCTACCGCAGCCTTAACCGCCGCTGTGCTGTACGACTGACTTTTTCCCTCTTTCACTCGCTACTCCCTCTTCCGCCCCTCCGGCGAATTTTGTCATCCAATTTCGCAATTTCGTATTTTTATTAGAATTTGCGACAGGAAGGGGAGCTGCAGTCGAGTCCTCTCCTCTTCCACCTCTTTCCAACCGACCTCAATCGATTCTCAAACGCCCCCCATCGCAAAGTCAATCGTGATGAAATGAACGTGGAAGTTCATTTAATTTCCTCGTTCGCCGTACCTTTCCGTCAAATCTAGAGCCGTAAAACGTTGACCCACGTGCTGCCCCGTTTTGAAAATGGGGATGGCTGTCCCTGCAGGCACTGACTTTGGCTGTACCTGGAGCGGGCTGGCGGAGATTGTCTACTTTCAGGGGCAGCCATACAGAAATATTTGCAAAGGGATTTTTTTTACTGAAAGTTTACACTTGTAATTGGCCAGAAACCATCGCACCACAAAAACGTGTCTAATACATGTATATTAACCACAGACTAATTTATTATTTTTGCGCTGATATTTGAAAAAGAACCATTTGTTTTTCGTGCCTAATACATGTATATTAACCACAGACAAATTTATTATTTTTGCACTGATATTTGGAAAAGAACCATTCCTGTATTTTGCGAGATTGCTGCTTTATTTCGCAGCATTATACCATGATTTATGAATTTTATCTAATTCAAAATGAGGCGAATCAAATATTCTCAATAGGTAGCGTATGACTATCACAAAATATTGCAATATGGGAACTATGCACAACGGCCATTTTGTGGCCTTTGGAGTCGTTCCAGAGAATCAATTGGGTTGTTGAACGTCTCCAGCGTTGCTAGCAATGCATTTAAATTTGGCAGGCTAAGTCGCTGACAGCCTCCACATCTTGAAAAAAAAAAAATGCACGCCACCTTGCGATAGAGCACATCGACAATTCGGAGAAAAGCATGTCCCAAATGCTATCTTCAAAGCATCAGTTCAGTAGGTATTTATATTTAGCAACGAAACATCGCATACAAATTTGCATCAATAAATTCGTTCAGGCGTGATCGTAGATGCTAATTGATGGCTCTGCTGATCAGAACTGGCACAATTCCGGACGAAATTTTTAATCCATTAGGCATCCCTATGCCAAGCATAAAGTACTACTGACACTGTACCGTCGTCGCATTATTAGGAAAAGCATCTTGGAGTATCTGTTCATTATCTCAATTGATTTTCGTAGGGGGTGGATCAATGCAGACTCAGCCCTGCAGCATTTGGGGAACATTATATCAACACAGATGAGCTTTTACTCTTAGAGCGGCTGAAGCTCTCGACAAACAATGGCTTCCGATGCTTCGAGAAGAGATATAGTTAAGGGGGCGAGGAAAAATAACGGGCAAGTTGGGGCAGCCATCCAGGGGGCATGTAGGACGCTGAAATCGAGAAGAAATGTCCGTTTTATTATTTCTTTAGTAAATTACCAAATTTGTAGATTTTTAGATTGGAATTTTAATGCCTTTTTCAAATATATTTCATGAAAAAATTAGTATTACGAGTATATTGTGGTATATTTGGATGAAGAATAAATAAATTAGAACAGAAATTGTCATACACCAGTAAACCTTGTGATATTGACCTGATTCCGCTAACACTTTTTTGCGTTAACTTTGGGCAAGATTTGTTTTTACAATTTTAATGTAACAATTTTTTTTGTCATGCAAATATTTAGAAAATTTCCATCGAACTAAATTGCAGGTATTTTTTTGTCTTTCTTATTTTGAAAAATAAAAAAAAATGTTTTATCTTAAATATGGGGATGTTTGTACACGTTATTTTTATGGCCCATTTAGTTCTCCAGTCGGCATTGCAACCCACTGCGATGCGGGCGGTCACGGGTACGATTCCCGGCGCTGGCAGACGACGATTGTTAATTTGCTCCGGGGGGGAAGGGGGTACTTGTGAGAATTTGCCCTCACATTTTGTCAAAGCGACACGAGGTGTACAGAATCTCCTGTTGTGCTATTCACTACAGTGGTCAGGAACATAAAAAAATCGAGACTGAAACTTGATCAAAACAAACTGAGGAAATACGAATCTCATACGATAATGTCAATTAGGGTCGGGGATCAGTGGGGTTCACTCGTACCATATTGCTCAGGGCGCAGCGTTTTCGAGAGACGGCCAAGGCGCCTGGTAGAGGGGTAGACCTGAACCCCGTTATCCTCCACCGGTTACGCAAGACATTCCACGCGACGGAAACAAATTCCGCCATTCGATTTCGCCTTCGATGCAATTGAGGATGAGATTGGAAATTCGAGATCGAGTGTGCTCTCTCTCTCGACCGACCGAGATCGTGTGAGACGTTGCCGAAAGGACCTAAGATCGGGTAGGGGGGTTGAAGGGTGGGGAGGAGGGGGGCTATTAGGCATTAGCTTGACAAAACAGTGTGTAGGAACGCGCGTCTTTCGTCGTCGATGTCGTCGTCGGGTTCGCCATTAACGGAAACATTTCAAGTTATTCGCTCTAATTGCTCGCAGTATATCTGTCTAATACAATAGCACTCTGACGTAATCGTCAGTGCCACGTGGACCTACTATCTGGCGCGCGTCAATATAAGATATCTGGATGGCTGAGAGAATCCATCTTCCTCAGACCACCCTGGAAATGTTGCGCTCAAGACAAGACAGGGGCTATGACAAAACCCTTACTCGTCAAAAGTCTTACCCGTCAAATAGTTTTTGCTGTAAAACCCCCAGAAAACGCGTAAGAGCTTTGACGGGTAAGAGCTTTGACGGGTAAGAGTTTTGACGGCTAAGAGATTTGACGGGTAAGAGATTTGACGGGTAAGAGATTTGACGGGTAAGAGATTTGACGAATAAGAGATTTGACGGGTAAGAGATTTGACGGGTAAGAGTTTTGACGAGACCACAAGACAAGATACGAAAACAAGACACGAACGTTCAAGACATCTTTATCACATGGTGTAGCAGATGATTTTAAAATCTGATAGCAAATGACATGTCACCGAATAGGTCCAGAAAATTGGAAACCCTTGTAGCCATTGAAAAAATCAGTACATTGAAACCCCTGATTAAACCCGTGAAACCCATGTGAAAAAAATTCAATGTCATTAAGCAGGTGGCATATTTGTATGAACAAAATGGAAGAAATTGCATAATAAAGTCATAACTAATTTATATGTAATTTATGTGTTTGTTTATATGGTGTGAAATTTATAAAAATCCCGCAGTTTCAGTATCAGGCAACAGAAAAAACGAATATTAATTTTTTAATTATTTTTCTAGGTTTCTGTAAGGAATTCTAATCATCTGTAATTGGTTTAATAATAGCAAAAATAATGATGCGGTAAGGGGGTTAATTTGTGCCTCTCGGAACGAATAGAGAAGTAGCCTCTCGGAAGTTCAGCCGATATTTTAACAGGCGTTTCCCTAATTCCTATATTAACGCCTCTTTGTAACAACATGGCGCATTTTTTATGACTGTGGCATTGTACCAAAACTTGCCACGTGAGGAGCCTTTTCCCCCAAGGTTATTAGACTAAATTAGTTTAATAACCTTGCCTTACCCCAATGTAAGTCTATCTCACGGCAACCTCACATGAAAGCCACCAGAGGGCACCCTCATATATTGCACATAAACAGCAAAGAGAAAAAAATTCTCTATTTTAGACGAAATTCAGGAAAAGCAGGGGGGGGGGGGTTGAGGAGGGTTGTGCAATAACGACTAATGTATAATACTTGGAACGAATGGAAAAATGCGTGAGCCGTAGACAGTACTAAGAAAACCGACCAAGTGTAAAATTAGCCGTTATATTTGCCCAGCCCGTATTCGAGTGCTGAATAAATACAGATGGGCATAATAGGGGTTGTCTCGTCATTGACCCCGCAATATACATGTACATTGAACGAGCTAGGGTTCTTATGCACGCCAAAGCAATGTAATCAAAATGTACTCTAGCCAGTGTTGGGGTATGAAACAGAATGGAAAAGTTCCGTTCCTAGGAACTGGTTCCCTTTTTTGGAACTTAGGAACATAAGTTTTTTTTTTTAGCATGTAACGTTTGGAATAGTTTAGTTCCTTTTTATGAGGAACTGGAACGAAGGTTTCTTTTTCTGTGTACAGAGTTTTCTTTTGCCAGAACTTTCAATTTTCTATCAGTAGAGTATAATTTTCCAAAGTGTGTCAACAACGAAACAATTTATCAGCATCAAACAGAAATTGTTAAATATTTTGATCTGAGTCCGTAAATCTGCATATGTCCATTTGGCATCATCATGAACGTAATTGGATTTTTTTTATTAATGTCGGGTTTTTTTTAATTATTTTTTAATCGAAGGAACGGAAAAGTTGCACGTTCCTTTTGAAAAGGAACAAGGAACGGCCTTTTAATTTACGTTGGAACTGGAACGGAAACTGGTTCCTTGTTTAATGGGAGGAACGAGAACTGGAACCTGTTCCTTTTCGAAAGGACAGAATTCAAAACTGACTATCCTCTTGAGACCCACATCACAAATTGAATATTGTATTCTCTCTAGCTATTTGCTAAAACAAGTTTACCCAAAGAAAAAATAATAAACGAGTTGAAATTTTAAAAGATACATAAGTACGCACATTTTTTAAAGGCAAATTATGTTGTCCAAAGTGCGCCACGAATATTCATTGGAACTATAAATTGTATTTTTTTTTTAAATCTGTTCGCCGAAATGCTACTATAGTATTCATTGTGAAATATTTCCTCGAATCCTCGAATTTGGTTGGGCTTGATATAATTCCTTGTCAAATATGCCACATAACGTTTTTTTTTCTCTTTTTTTTTTTTTGAAGCCATAAATGTTGTCTTCGTCAGACTCAGTATTCAAGGAGGCACATGAGAGTAATTTTCAACCTTGGTAATAACTGCAAAAAAAACTACTAAATTATATTTATGAATGAGCACATGAATCAACACGGTTTTCGTAGAAACGAACACCATCTTTCGAGTCAAGCGAGAGAGCGCTACCGTTCAGCGGCTTCAGCGAACAACTTAATTCCCCAATGGAACACTTTCGGGAAAATGGTGCTCGGCCGCCACAGCTTGTCCTACAAATGATTTCACTGGGGAGTGAAAGTGGCTCAAAACACATGAAATAAATGGTTCATGACCAGTGTTACAAACTGGTTCCGTTTTTGAAGAACTTAGGAACGCTTAAGTTTCTTTTCCTAGTACGTTAGAAACGGGTTATTTACTTTTTTGAGGAATTGGAACGGAGGTTCATTTTATGTGTTTAGGGTTCATTTTTGTGTTCCCTTCCTTTCCCCAATGTACCGCGTATCGTTTGCATCTGAACGCTATTTAATTTTAGAAAACGAGATACTAAGTTCTGTAGTTAGTTTTTTATCTCGAGGGTTGTACATAGATCTATCACGAGTGATCACAAGCATCGCCTTAACACTATTCGTGAGGAAGATCAATATACGACAAAAATGTCGACGTGAATTAGAATAATAAATATAACGAAGAAACCAGGACAAGCTGGGGATGAACGACGACTGAGCTGGCTCTGCACAAAGCAGTAGGAACAGAACTGTTCTGTTCCTACTGCTTTGTGCAGATTTGTGGAGCCTCGCCAGCTCAGTCGTTGTTCATCCCCAGCTTGTCCTGGTTTCTTCGTTATATTTATTATTTTAGTAAATAAATTGAGCGAGACTTGAATAATTCCAAACGGATAAAATATAGGTGATCGAAATAAAATATAATTTAAGTTCTTGAAAAGATTAATTAAATCACTTAACTGTTCTTGGAATTGTGCTACCGCACTGACGCAATACTTCCTTCCATCGTTTCTGATTGAGCTCTGAGCCTGTCAACTGACCACCATAGTGTTGATGGAGCTGACCACACACGTAGTGGAGCATGAGACCCTCGTTGATGTAGCAATGCTTGAAGCCGAATGTGTCTACGTGGCATCCGGATTTAGCCATCCTAAAATCCCGAAAACAAAAATCATATAGCGCTGGTTGAAAAAATAACAATAACAGTTGAGATTACTTTTTGATTTTCCCTCGTCGATTTTTACTTACCCGTCGAGTGATGGCAAACTTGGATTAACTTTCCTGGCTTCATCCAGTAACCGACTCACAAGATTCTTGTGCTGAAATGTGTTATAGCATAATGCCATTGAAACACGGGATTGAAAATAAAAACACAATAAAAATGTCGAAGTATAAAAATTGCTCATTTTCACAGTTATTGTAATGGATAAAATCATTGTTCAATTCCAATGATATACAGGGTAGATTTCGAAAGAGATTGACTCACCCTAGAGCCTCCATAGATGGGTACCTCGATGAAATCGGGTCCGTCGCCACCAGCGATCCTAACGGACGATTGCAGCAAAAACACGTAGTCCCTCTTCAACCGGCCGCACTCGATTTCCAGTTCGGAGATTTTACTTTGGTTGTAGATATAAGGAGAAACGAATCAAAAGGTGAAACTCGAACGAATCTCAGAAAGCAATCGTAAAAACTTTATTCCCCGAGTAATAATTTATCCAATTCTTTGGTGGAAGCGGGGTCGATCAGGTAAGCGCCCCCTGAAAATTGAAAAGCGCTCCAGAGATTCCATCAATGCCAATGTTAACGATGGAGTTTCTTACATTTAATTTTGCCAGTATCCGTGTTCAAACATGCTAATTGGAACACGCAGAAGAGTTTAAGCTCACGCGAGAATCTAATACTGTAAGAAATAAGCTATTGGCGTGTCTGTCAGTGTGTGTCACAGTGAAACTTTTCTTCACAGAAAAGCTTCACAGTGAAACTTTTATTTCTTCTCGACTCAATTCTTTCAATTTCTCAACAATCATACAAGATCTGGTGAATTAGACAAAAAACAAACATACAAATGATGAGTACTAACTGATTTTGTTGCAAAAACTTCATCTGTTCTTGTTGCCACATTCTCGACAATTTCAGCACCTCCTCGTTCAGAAACCGATTTTGATTTTGCAAAATTCGACACTTTTCCTGGAGACGCTGGGAAGACACTTGATTTAAAGTTGATTCGGCTCCTTTATAACTACGGAATTAAGTTAAACAAAACTATTACACTGCTTAGTTACGAATTGCACAAATTTAATCTTAAATGAACGATTCCCACTCGCACATGACCGACAGTTTTGATTGTGATTTTACTTTTTCACTTGACTGTGTTTGAGCTGCTCCTCCAAATGCTTGATGACGTCATCTTTATCTTTGATGACGTCCTTTAAGTTGGCCTCCCGATTCAACGCCTTGGCCAACTCGATTTTGGCAGTTCTGATCGGAATGATGAAAAGCCGGAAATTAGTTTTCGAAAAAATGAGAAAATCATTCGCTGGCGTTCATGAGACCAAATACATTGCAACACACTGAATTTAAACTTCACGTATTAGTTTTTCCGAATGCGCTGTATGTATGTGAATGTAAATGTAAAAATGTAATTTTACAGTGCCAAAAATGTCACGAAATACTCTATGGCACTTCTGTGCCTTTTTCAGACTTTGATTATCTCTTCGTTGATCACACTTTGATTATGACTTTATCAGAATATAAATCACTTAGAAAGTCTTTCGTTGTATAATACATAATCTTTGCTCACAAAAGAAAAGAAAAAATGATTTATTATTAATAACGATACAATCATTCAACAATGTATTTATCTATCAGCTTATATTTTCGTAAACTGTATTTATTTACGAAGGTGAACAATCCTTTGTCTTTCACCCTTTGTATTACATATGTAGGCCTTTCGCCGGCCAGCCCGTATCTGCTACGTATTTACATTAAAAAAATATAAATTTAAAATGAAATACTATATTTATTATATTATATTATTATACATTTACAAATATTACATTTCTATAGTGCATATTCATTCATTAAAATCATCATTTAAATCTGAATATAAATCTAAAATTGGTAATTCAAATGGCCTGTTAAAGGGCAAAATTAATGAGTCGGGAAGTAAGATGCGATTAAAAAATTTGGATTTCATGCTACAACATTTAGTGCAACAGTGACATGGCAGTACCGAGCAATCATTTCCGTGTAAACTTACACTAGATCAGATTCCAAATCTCTTAGTCGATCGTTGTTCTGATTGGACGAATTGCCGTTCATCTGAAACTGATTTCGACTGCTGAAGGAATCCAAGCTTCTGCGATGCGCGTGCAATAATATATCGAACACAAAAAAGAATAAAGGAAGTGAAATACGATTTCCCGTTCCGTATAGAAACTGGATACGACAAAGCGCGCTGCTTAAGAACCGTAGTTCCTGCCTACTTTAGAATACGACGAAGCGTGCTGCTTTAGTAGGCATTTGGCATTTCATGTATTCATAAACCGTCTGGCAAATGGCATCAAAACATACCATAGTAAAAGCACATTCGCAATTTTTATTCATAAACCGTTTCTTAATTAAATATTTTCTAAATTTGAAGGCGGGGAATCACAGAACAAGATTTATTAATTTATGTTGGAAACTCAACATTACCTGTTGAGAATATTAATCTACTGTAGGTAATAATTACCGAAACTGTTATTATTTTATGAATAAACGAAGTTTAACAGTTGTGGTGCAATATACATCAGAACTTTACAGTTGGCGTGATTAATTTTTAATTCTGAACGTGGTCTCAATGGAATTTACTGGACTCCACGTGCAGTGCATAAATAAAAATGAAAGCTTAGAAACTAAAATCTATTAATAAATGTAGTATAAATTAGTTGGAATGTGCAGTATATGGCGCTACGATCCCAACAATTTAGGGTGGCGCTAATCTGTGCATAATCATACCAGACAAAAAAGTTCAAAAGTAACAGTACGATAAATTAATAGCAACAGTGAATAACGGGAAAATAACAAATGAAAATAACATAAAATTGACTTACTGCAGGGAATCCGACTTTGTCCGTGAGAGGGCGCTCCGTCTGGGCGACAGTTGCGACGCGGGACTGCTGCTTCCGTCTACCGCCAGGGACGGCTCGTCCAGAGCCATGGGTAACGGATCCGTAAAGGGGCCGTGGGTGGGTGAGCGTGGCGCCCCGCCGGCGAAAGAGGTGTCCGTGTCTTCAGAGTCCGTGTTGGTGGCCAACGAGCCTCCACTGAATGTGCGTACTCGAGTGTCACGACCGAGCGACGCTGTAAAACCGGAAACGGAAGTGTTAGTATAAAAAATGTTGACGGACGACAAATCCACATGAAAACGCATTTCTATCCTTTATAACAACATTTCATTTATTTCTATGCCATTGGTTAGCGAAAAATTACGACAAACAAAAATTAACGCTCCAAAAAATAAATATCCAAGATAATGAAAAGTAAGTGACTATTTAAAGGGACGAGAGATTTTTCTTAAAGGGTAATAATGAAAGTTCAGGTATACCACCTTAAGGGGTGAAGGTGAATTGCGTGTGCATTTTTTGTATAGTGTGATTTGCCAATAAATAAATAAAATAAAATAAAATACTTGTGCGGTGAATACCGTGACCTTCAAGTTTCCCAAAATGTGTGTTTGCAAGTGTGTTTACAACTTTTACCTGAACGAGCTCACTACGTATCACACGTTGCGTCTGTTTTTCTGTTTTGTGCTGTGGGACTCGCCAACTCAAGTCGTTCGCCACCCCCAGTTTTGTCCTGGGCTTTTACAGTTGTTTTAATTTTTCATTCAATTCGACATTTTATTACGGTATACACAATATTGATCTGTTTCACATTTAATGTTAAGGGACATACTTGGAGATTCTTCGAGGTATATTTGTGTATACAACTCGAGTAAATAAGAAATAGTTCGTGCATTCAAAATAATCGGCCAATAATGTTAAGGGACATACTTGGGGATTCTTCGAGGTATATTTGTGTATACAACTCGAGTAAATAAGAAATAGTTCGTGCATTCAAAATAATCGGCCAAGACGCCCAAGTCTTTATTTTTTATTCCGGATCACTGTAGTGAATAACACTACAGGAGGTTATTGTACCCCTCGCGTCGCTGCGGCGATATATGAGGGGCACATTCCAGTACCACAGATACATAAAATACTCTCTTATTCCATGTCATAAGCGTTACATAATCTCCTGTAGTCCTATTCACAGCAATGATTTTGCAATATGACATGTATTAGATATGTTATTAAGTTCTTATACATCAAATATGGCTATATGTTTGTCCCAGGGGTAGTTTTGGCTTGCAAACAGAAGCAACTAACAACTCTTTTTGGCTAACAACTGAACTCTTAAACATTCTAATGCTATTTTCACATTAACCAAAATGTGATCAGATATTGTCATTGGATACGAGTTACTGCGTGGCGTGACTCTTTTTACACTTGCACGTTTCGGTGCTCAAGCAGCCGCCAAGTGTAGCGCGTGACAGATAGCAATAGAGGATATATCGAAAGAGACGCTGGCTGCCAATTTGCATTCTTTTCCCATATCCATGCATATTGCCGGGCAGCTCATACGAATAAACCGATTCTCTCCCTTTTTGATACATGCTCACTAACCGCCCCCTCTGCCGCCGCCGCCACGAGTTATGTCACGAGATACAATGGCGCCACCCGGTGGCCAAAAATTCGCAGCTGCGTTCAATTATGCATACGTGCCGGTGCATCGAAATTACTCCGCAGTGGATTCGTGATGCAATTTATTCAAACCGTTTGACAAACTGGCTCGAAACTAGAACATGCGCGCCTATGTTATAAAATATTTATCTAGTGAAGCAAAAGCTATTTCCATACCAATGCAATTGTTTCGGAAACACGAGATTTAAAACTACTCAATCCCTTTGAAATAGAAATTTATATAAACTATTTATATTATGTTATTTTTTTAATTAATCAGTATCAAATTGTTTGTGCTGTTTAAAGTAATTTAATATGATTTAATAGGCGTGCGTGTATATGCAACAATGCAATATTTATGGAATTGTTACTGCTCCATACAAATAAATGCATTTGTATTCTTATGCATCATGCATTTGGTATCGACCATACACAGTAACACTAGACAAGTAAGTATACGTATTCATACAATAGGCCACCAATAGGGATTTATGGACATGCAATTGAGTGATTTAAACAAGTTCGAGATAGGGTGCGAAAAAGAGAAATGTGTTTGTGGTATAATGTCGTGCGCCAGTGAAATCCGAGGTATCCTTTCCCCAACATTCGACAGCCACCGAACAATAAAATGTGGCCAAATGACTGAACTGCGCGATCTGACCTTAGCTTGTATCGCGCTGAACAACGTAGTAATTAAATTGGTCGTATAACGTACAAATAAACGTCCGCCATGCCATATACACAGTACATAGTAAAAGCTACTATTACACTTTGCCTCATAATTTTCCCATCATCCCACATATACAGTGCTGGTCACAATAAGTGATTCAAAACACATTTTCTTCGCAATTGTATATCTCTTTAAAGTACATGGCAAAATAAACTATGGAACTACTTGAAACTTCAAACGGTGATTTAGTAATGGATTATTAATACTTGAATATGAAAAAGTATTTTTACGCAACAATTTTTTGTCTATTGTTTTTTAATTAGGCACAAAATCGAACAATTATTTCTCCGTAATATGTGTGCATGACGTCGCACATTGAAATTAAGGCAATCAGAAACTCGTTGAATTCATGCCAATAAGATGCTTGGATCAGGGGCGGACTCGCCATTGCGGATGGGCGGAGGTTTCCGCCCGGGCTCCCTCAATAAACATAACCGACTGCTCTGCCCCCCCCCCTCAAATTTTCATTTTGCCCAGGGAAAATCAGGGAAAGTCAGGGTAGTC
>JAUJYS010001297.1:0-17920 GCA_033995665.1 Melogona broelemanni | reverse complement strand
GTGAGACTGACTTTCACTACGCGACCACTCGATACCGTATTTTCTGGTCGCTCATGTCGTGAACGTGTAATTTAGCCCAAATTACATATCTCCCGCCATTGGCATCCCTAAAAAGGGGCTGCTTGCGGGTACCGGTATATATTGTAATTGTAATTGAATACCTTTGAGCGAACGCTGTATATATCGTCGTATCCAACCCACTGGTCCTCCTTGGCAGCTATCAGTCCATAGTAGTCAGGATCACGGTAGGCGGGCCACGGGTTGTTAGACGAATATTCGCATATCTGAGGAATGCAATTATTTCGTAATTAAAAATTATGTGCGAATAGCCTTATGGCTCGATATATACTTAATATTTTAAGGAATTGTTTAAATCCTGGCTATCCTTTTGGTTAACTAACTTTCAGAGTTGAGGCCAGGAGCTGAAAAGCGATGTATTATTTTTGCAACTTGAAATTTAAAAAAAAAATTGTTCAAATTGAAATTCATATAAAAACTACTCAAAATGAAATAATCTGATTAAATTCTCGCCAACGATTACTTCGTTAAATAATTGCTTATCGATGATAAATGGAAATCATAAATCTCAGAATTACACAGCAAACGTTGATTTTATACAGTTTATACATATAGCCAAGGTAACGAATGTAATACGTTTTACTTGATCTAATGTGCCAACTGCAAAATGCATTCTTAAGTGGTAAGTTCGAACCATACCTCTTGGTAACTTAAATGTCCTTCCATACGTGTATAGGGGCCTGATTTGCCTGGGCCAATAGACGGCGAGTAAGCCCAATACTGGTTAATGTCCGCCAACGTGAAAGTTCGCCCATAGAATGGAATGGTGAGCACCATTTTTTCTCTGGGAACGCCAGCACGTAACCAGTAAAATATTGAAAAGTTCTGCAAAAAGTAGAGTGTGTTATTTATGCTATGCAATTTGATCGCGGAGTCTGACTTCACGATCTGCATCCACTTTCGGCTTGAGCTTCACGGGGAGAATCCGTAGTTCCCGAAACTTTTGCATTTTCACTCCCTCACACTCCCCGATATTTTTGCCATCACACCCTGCAGCGCTTTATTCACTCGTCACCGACGATGGCGCAATATCTGTCCAATAAATGGCGCTATACACAAGAAAGCAGAGAGCTACACACGAATAATAGACCATGCAAATTGCTAGTGGATTCATAGATTTAATAAGTTGTCAGTAATTTTTTTTTCTTTTCCGTGGAATAAAAAATGCTCTTTTGAGCCAGCTTCTTCATTACACTTCATCTTGCAACTGCACACTGTCGCACGTACGTGGTAGACTCACTCAAGACTTTGAGATCGGAAAGTAGGAATGGAGTCAGTAGCGAGTTTTGCAACGCGGAATTTTCGTGTCAAGCACTTGCACTTGAATTTATTAAAAATAACGCAAGTTCCGTCCGCATCAAAATATTTAATTTAATGATGACAAATTAGGAAGATGGTTGAAATATTAAAATAGCCTACAGTGTTTAACGTTGGGTTATCCATGATGTCATTCGGATTGCCGTAGAGCGGGCTGTGGTGACCGGTGACGTGCTCCCAGGAACCATGGAAGTCAAAGGTCATGATGTAGAAAAAATCCAGATAACTGAAATTTGAGAAACGTCGGCACAATACAGGTACGAGTACGTAACTTTCCATATGAGGCACTCGTGAAAAATAATAAAAATCGTTGCAAATATTGAAATGTTATCGTCTTGTTTAGGGTTTTACACAAAGCACTACATTCTACCAATTCGATTTGTAGCGGCCATCTCAAATTGATGTCAATTGCAATTTGATGCAGAAATGCTTGATACTTTGAAACAATACAGAGCGTTACATTAATTCCGTGAATGACTTTAATTTCCTTACCCAGTCATCACCCGAAAAAGTGTGAAGAACATCTTACTTGACCAGAGAATCCACATCGTAGGCCTTGTCGATTTTCTCTTTACCGGCACTGACTGCCGCAGATAGCTTCAATTTGTAGGGTTCCATTGCCTGGGACATTTCCTGAGAAATGATATTATAAAAATTATTAAAAAATAAATTGGGAACTTAATTGGCAAACAATCACAGCGCTTAAATTAGTTCCGTCCGTGGGTATACCCATCATTCATTGGTCGAGTTTTGGCTCATCAATGGTGCATCGCGGGGGTGTCCCTACTCACTTGAACGAGGTAGGCAAAGTTGCTTCGGTCATCCGGAATTCCTCCTCGGAAAGTGGGATACTCCCAATCGACAACGATTCCGCTGAACAGGTGGCGCTGGCACCACTCGATCACCGACAGGATAAATGCCCGGCGGCCCTCGGCGGTGCTCGCCATTCGGGAATACTTTTCGGAGCCCTCGTCCCATCCGCCAATAGCCAGCAGCGTCGACAAATGGGGATTGTTGGTTCGTAATTGGTTGAACCGTTGGTATCCACCTGGCATTTGGGTATACAACGGTAAGCGCAAGAATTGTGTGACGCCCAATGGAAATTCGATTAGGAGTGTTAGGCTTCATACCCCATCAATGAATTAAATTCGTTTTGACAATCGATGATCGTCGTCATTAAAGTTGAATCTACAGAAAATTCTGCACCTCTCTAATCGCCTCGCAAAATAATATTTTGTGTAGTGGCAAATTTTTGTCAGTGAAGTAGTTGAGAATCTGAGAAGTAGTTGGCAACAAGTTTGTTGCCAACTACTTCTCAGATGGTCGTTGCCGTGGGTTAACCCAAAGTATTTTTTCACGGCACAACTAACCGTGTAATTTTGTATCGCTACAACTCTACATGTCAATAAACGCGTTTTATTTACATCTATAAACGTGTTATTCATCATTTCGCAAAGTTATTTTCTTTTAAATTAAGTTTGTGATCTCGTTCGTCTTCAATTCACGTGGTCTCGTGATTAACATTTTAATATTTTTGAATTTCAAAAATAGTTTTAAAATACTAGTGCAAGCAGTAATATTTCCATGTCTACTGCAATATTATAAAAACATAATTGATTATTTGAATTCCATTAAATAAATTAAAAATCCGTTATTTTCGCAATTCTTAAGGCGGTAGACAAAATTCACGAAAAATTGTCAAATTCAAGAGAAATTAAGGAGAAATTAGAAGAAAAAGCAAGCTAAAATTGACCAGATAAATTTCGATTTTCTTTCTTCAAATATTTGAAAAGCACAATTTTCGATTTTCGTATTAAAGATATTTTTCATCTAGTCTATAAGAATAAATTTTAAGCTATGCGATCACACAAGATAGCAATTCTTGTACACCATGTCCTCGCTACACGCACTACACACTGTCCAAGTTAGAAACAAGGGGAGAGAGACTGAAAATACGATGTAACTTTCTTTGGCAAATTCGTCTAACCCCACCCCTCCCTCTCACACGATAGATCCTTAATCGGTCAGCAAGAAAACCCATTTCCAAATAACTCGATTAGATCAATTTCGCTCGGAAACTCATGTCGCCATAAGCGTGTGGATAAACAGTTTGGGGAGAGGGGGGGTTGGGCTGGCAGATAGATATTGGCAGCCATGCTTTGAATTACGACTAGGGAGCTTCAGTTTGCCGAGTGCTCTTTAATCAATTCTAGTCTGTCTACAGTGTGACCAAATAACGACTGTCCACGTCCACATCTAGACATTTTAATGCGGACTGAAAAATTGTGGCATCATACAAAGAACGAAATTAAGATTATTAATTAAATCGGAAAATTATTACTAATCTTATTTGGAATAATTTATAAAAAATGTATTTTGAAAAAATTCTGAAAGTGTCCAATAATACCTTCATTTATTTAAAGAAAATTGACATTAAATGTTTGCACCACACCATGATGGGTATTTCATATTTTAACCACTAATGGCGCAACGAAGGTGTGCTATGAGATGAGTGGTAATAATAGCAAGACAGGAAAACTATGAAAGTATCGTTAATATAATTTCGATAATATATAATCTAGAACTAAACAATAACATGTCATTTAAAGTGTAAACGAAAGACATAATTTTTCTCATCCTATCATACAGGGGGAAAAAACAATAGCAACGCCATCTGTTGATTATAACATCAGCCAAAGATAGAGAAAAATTTCATAATAAATCTATTGTAATTACTGAGAGTCTCGTAAGAACCAAACTCCTACACGCAGTTAAGACGAAGAAAGGCACACACATTGTGTAAGCAGAGATTGATAAAACCAATTAGGCTTACGACCATAGTGTGCCTGAACAAAAAGATGGGGGTTATTCTTAGAACATCATTTCATTTATCCCCCCACCCACCACCCTTACTCAACCCCGAGGCCAGTTATTTTGCTCGATTCAGCAGCCTGTACCTACAATTTCTACAAGATAAGTGAATACGAGAAGACCACGCACCGTACACACTGGGGTTGGTCAAAATAATGGATACAGATCTTTTATGCACCCTATACAGATGTTTCCATTATTTTGTCCGACCCCAGTATATAGCTCGGAACCCGAATTGCAGTTCATATGAGGCCCGGCCTCATATCTTCTATCAGAGACGTTGCGTTTTTTTTTCTTCTTTTCTATCGATTACCGGGAAAATTGGTTCGAATAGATAGGGTCGTGCGGTTCACCTATCATTATTGCAACTGTAAATTGAGTTGGCCCTGCAGCGCGGATGAAGTGTGCAATACGTTATAATGGGACTCCCGTAATACCTCATTTCGTTTCAATGGTAGATTTGTGGAGGAGGCCCGTGCCAGTCAGAGACGCGCATGGTGCTTTTTATGGGACCACCAAGGGCTTGAAGGGGCCATCAGTAATTCGGCCACATACATTACGGGATATATAAATTATATGTGGCGCCGAAACCAGAAATACACTGTGCCTTCGTATCAAACATCGAACCTGGTGAGACCAGGGGTAATGTGCACTTGGAATCTCGAGAAAAATACTCTTTGGTCTATTGAAAGAAAATGTTCAGTTGAAATGAAAATGTTCACTTTAAAATAAAAATATTCACGTGAATTGAAAATGTTGACGAGAAATGTAAATGCTCGCGTAAAATGAAAATATTGACGAGAAATGACAACGGTCACATGAAAATAAAATGCTGACGAAAAATGAATATGTTCACGTGAAATAAAAACGTTCGCGTGAAATGTATTGCTTGGGGAACATGAGTCAGTTTTGGCAGCATGTATTCGACGATTGCCGGACTTCGAAGAATCGAGATTCACTTTGAGAAGTAGCTTAAAAAATAATGTAATTGAGCCACCCCAATTTAAGAGTATATTTATTCTAACTCGTTCAGGAAAATAAACCTCAGAAAAATCGGTATGAGTCGACTCTGGTCTCAAGAGGTTGTTCGCTATAAAGCTGTGGCGAAAATCATCAACAACACTTATCCCAGGTACGGAACCTAACATAAAGAAGACGGCCAGACAAATAAGGGATTTTGTCTTCGCGTTATAGTTTAGTTAAACATACTCCGAAGGTAATCTTCTGTGAACTGAAGAACAAATAAATTATTTTAGCGGAAATAACGCCGGACAAAACTGCCAACACCACCATAATTAACTAGACAATCCTTATTTACACGACGGTTAACATTTGTAAGAGTATCATAAAACACTGTACTTCAATTTTAGGCAACACAATCTTTTAGGAGTCGTATATTGCTCTTTAATTTTTCTTTCAGTAATCAAAGAATACATTAAATAAATGCTATTTTAACATGTAATTGTAGTTCACCAGCAAATTGAACAAACTAAGTGGGGGAAGCATCCAATAAATATTCGTTTAAATCTGCAACCGTAACCAATTAACCAGCTAATGTAACAAACAAACCGAAAACTAATGGAACAGCAGAAACGCATTTCTAATGCAAATAATAAATCTTTCTAAACAGTCGTGTGTAATTTGTCGAGGGAGGAAATAATGTTAATTGAGGCAAATGCATTGTATTCACCAACAATGGTTTAGAATCCTTATCTTTTAAACAATTAACCACTAACCACTGTCTACACGACAAGAGGGAGGTGGGGGGCATACCACAGGAAATTCGTGCCAAATATTATTTGTTTATATTGCACTTCTTTAAGAAGGGGCCGCGAATTTGCCGTTGGCAATGATGCTGACGACGACAACGTCTCGAGCATGAAATAAATCCCCAAATCCCATACCTTATTACTGCTAAGCAACCGGTGGAAAATTATCTAACGCATCAACCTCTTCGCGCGCGAGCGGGACATGGCAATAGGTACAAGAGCACCTCTCACACCCACACACATACACAGCCCGTGCATCACGTGCACACTCGTCATGGGTTAGAAGAAAACAAGATTCGGGAGTTGTGTTTGCGTCAGCCGAAAATTGAGCTACAATTCGAATCATGGTAGTGCGAATTGAATCATGCGTTGATAGAAATTTTGTAGGTTTATAGAAATGAATGGAAAATGAATATTTATTTTATTTTAATTTTTTTAAATCAACGTAGTGCTAATCACTACAGGACTACTACCCCTTGTGTCGTTATGGCGATATGTGAGGGACAGGGATGGGATGGGATGGGGAATGGCAGCTGGTATATCCAGGCTGCAGGATCCACACCTCAGCTCTGGACTCCCTAATGTAAGACACAAAATGTACATTTACCTACCACAAATGACCACAAGCATGAGCCTTATTATTTTTCCCTAATGTAAGCTCAGGCAAGTTTAGGCAACAAAAAGAGGAGAAATGGGGATAAACACGAAAATTGTACAAATATTCCAGAATTTTAAAATGAGTCCATTCCGAGCTTGAGCAACATCGTCGAATCGCTACCACTGGAGTAATCAAGCTTACCCCACGAGAATTCAAATTCGCACGCGATCTCAGATTGAGGCGAGATGAATAATAGGGAGGGGGAGGGGTGCGGCATGCAAACCGAATGCATTAACCAAATCCCGTACACTAATGCGCATCAAGCGTAGATGGCAGTACGACGCAGGGGTTGGACAAAATAATGGCAACATATCTGTTTGTACACCTTACAAAGATGTTCCCATTATTTTGTCAAACTCCTGTACGTGCTTTAAGGCATCTGTGTGTTCACTATGTAAACGATTGGTGGTAGGGGGTGGAGGGGGAGGACAAGAAGAGCCCCAACCGGGAACGACCAAACAAACAGTGACAGATGCAGAAGAGAAGGAGCACATAACCCAAGAAATGCAGCAGCAGCAGCAGTCGTGAAGAAAACCAAGAGAATAAAAGAAGAAAAAAATCCAGTCACAATACGAGGAAGCTAGTCGAAATGCAAGAGAGAGCTACGTCACATATGACAGAATCCGCAGCACACTGAAATATGGCGGGGACTTTGACCAAGACTCCTTAAACATCAAACCAACAAGACATCAAGACACAAAAGACACCGAGGTATATTTTAGTATTTTCCACTCTCTTAAGTCATTGACAAATTTTCTAAAATATAATTTGGCATTTTCGACTGTTTACGGCGGTACCTGTTGTTTTTGATGTGTATAAATTAGCTTAAGTATATTTTGGTATTTTCGACTATTTGTAGTCGTTGGCATCTTTACAAAATTTGCTCAAATATAATTTGGCATTTTCTACTATTTAGGCCAATTCTTGTAGCCTTTGACGGTTAATTTTCTTAAATATATCTTAAACATTTTCCACTGCTTAGGTAAATATCAATAGTCCTTGGTATCATTATAAATTTGCTCAAGTATATTTTTGCAATTTCGACTGTTGCGGCCCATGCTTGTACTCAGATTTTCTCAAATGTAAGGCACACTTATTATAATTTTTCATTTGACCAATATTGCATTTGATTCCGCTAATAAAAAACGCCATAAATGAGCTAGAACAAGTCACCACAATCGATACAAGTCGACACGATTTACAGTGTGCATGCAGTCAAACAGTGAAGCCATTGTCACCGTAGTACGCCATGTCTTGTTTGTCTCGTGACTTCTGCGCACGCGCAGTTCCTATTCCTTGGCGGCGTCACCGTCGTGCCTCACCGCATCGGCACGTGCAAATTGGAATTTTGTTTAGCTGTTGTTCGTCATTTTTCGTTTTGCGCGATCCGAGTCGCTTTCATCGCTGCCACGTGAATATAACCAACAGCTCGACATACAGGGGTTGGACAAAATAAAGGAAACACATCTGCTTGTGCACCTTATAGACCTGTTTCCATTGTTTTGTCCAACATCTGAAGTCTGACAGAAGCACCTACAAGGGTTGAACAAAATAATGGAAACAGATGTGTTTGTGGGCCTTATACGAGACGTTTCCATTATTTTGTCCAATCACTGTACCTGTGCTTTGTGATCAGCGCCAACGCCAGGTTTTCTTTTCAGTGCTGCCGAATTAATTTCCTGTTGAATGATATTTTAGAACGGCTTATAATTTAGTTGATAGCAGGACAGCTACGGGCGAATGAGGAACTGAATGGCGAACTTCATAGAATAGTAGATTTGGAAATCAGAATTGCTAAACAAAATAGCTTAATAGGCGAGGGATTCGACCACCGATTTCTGTGTTCTGACTAATGCACCCATTCTTAATAAATACTTTTTATTTCGCATTTTTTAAGGAATAAAAATACATATTTCCTTGACGCAAAATAAATTTAAACTCAGACACGATTTTTGTTAAATCAAATTAATTTTGATAACAAATTAGTTACTGGATTGACAATATGTCATCTTAGAAACAAAATGTTTAAACCATCAGGATGATTCTCCACAAAGATAAACTAGCCATACATTTGTATCGAGCCAATAACTCATTCCTGTCTACAACAAGCGTATTTAAAAAGAAAATAAACCAATTTATTTACTCCTATCAGCAAGCAATATATCACCATTAAATTGACTTTATAATTGTATATTTTCATATAGACTGTTTATCCAATACTAAGGATATGACTGCCAACATTTCACTGTATACACGCATTCATAGCTGGTCTACGGTCGCTTTTTATATACCAGATTGATGACAAATTGAAACATAAGCAATAATATACGAGCATATGCCTCACGATATACTCTTTATACACAAACACACATGTGTATACAGATCTGTAATGCATGGGATATCCTATTCCAATAAATAAAACCAGAACCTGTGCATACATGTATATCAGTAATGGCCAGTCTGCCATCTATTTCATAAATATATTCTATCGGCAAACAGATCTGCCTCAGAATGAATGCCTCAGAATACAGTGCATTTGGCATCAGTTTACGATGGCAGTTAAACACTTGTGTTTTATCCCACAGGGCTAAGAAAATAAGATTGTACGTACCGATGGCTCAGTGGGTATGGCGAGATCCTACGAAGCCGACGGTCCCGGGTTCGATCCCCGGCGGTGGTCTGGCTATTCCAGCTGCCATCCCTCTTCCTTTCCCTTCCCTGCCCCACACATATCTCCACGGAGACACGAGGGTGCAGTAATCCTGTAGTGCACTAGGCGCTACGGTGATTTAAAAAAGATAAAAATTCAACTACCAAAGAATTATTTATTGTTAAGCATTATTACCTGCAATCGTTTATGTCTATATATTTACTTCTGTTTAAAAAATTATTTATTTTAACTTATCGATAAAAAGTCATTGGTTTCGACCGAAATAACTTCCGTAAATCATCATCATCGTCGGCCGCCATGGCTCAGTGGATATGGTCACAGTCTACTAAGCGGGTGGTCCCGGGTTCGATCCCCGGCGCAAGCTTTATTTTATTCGATTCTGTGGTACTGGAATGTGCCCCTCGCACATTGCCACAGCGACACGAGGAGTACAATAACCTCATGTAGTGCTATTCACTACAGTGATCCGGAATAAAAAAAATCATAAGGCGTAATCATGAGCAAAAGATATTTCAATTTTTTTCTAGATTTCAAGTAAACATTCCAGAAATAGGGAAAATCGGAAAAAAATATTTGATCGTCTAAAAATAAATTTCCTTACACACATTTTCCCAATATTTTAGTTTGCATAACATATTTCTCTTTCCTTCCAGCAGGACTCTTAGCTTGCATGGAATTAAAGATAAAATATGGGGTAAGCATAATGTGGAAAAATTATGCCGAGACATCTGAAAAATGAACACACATTTGACAAATAGTTCAAAGAAATGACCCCGATCGCATTTCCATAAAAAATGAGAAAAAATTGCACGGTCTTGCCGAATTCTTTCAATAAACATTGGAGTCAGCTAAATGTCAATTTAGATCTAGTCGCGCTTTGTAATGCTGCTCTAGATTATCTCGAATTAGTTTCAGAATGGCAACGCTAAAACTCTTTCTCTAATTGGAGTCCCAGTTGAAAAGAATAATGTGTTCCAGACGCCCATTTCGGACGAAACTTTTTAAAAGACTCCACTGTCTTCAAGACTTGTCGGTTTCTGGGAATCCGAATTTCCAACCAACGTATTATACCTCAAACCCGATTTATTCAATCGTTTCAACAGAATCCAAGTGAAGTCTGTTCAGCCTATTAAACAGTCTGGGTCTGCTTTTATAGTTTTTCACAATCATTCCAGCCTGCAAAAATCGACTCTGATTTGAATTACAAATTAAAAATTCTTGGAATCAGTTTGCTGGGAAATACAACCATGGAACAGACATTGGCAACACCCAAGTCGAAAACCACACGTTTTCGAAAGAAAAGAAAAATATGCTAAAATATCAGGCATACTCCCTCAAAAGAAAATACAGAAATTACCCCATTTTCAGGTTATATTCTACTGTATTATACATGAGTTATTTTTTACGATGAAAAACGTGACGCTGCTTATAATTCATTTCTATTTTTTTTTTAAATAACTACAAATAAAAATGACAAAAATATATACACGAGTATTAAACAGGTATTATGCGGTGGAAAATCTGAAATGGTGTCATTAATCTAAAGCACCAATATGGAAACGATTACGGCAAGATTTCCTAATATAAAGCATCGTTACGCTGCACCGAGATTTGCACATGACTTTGACGCGTTCCATTTAAAAAAAAAAGAGAACCCGAAGGCGTTTATCAAGCGTGTTACCAAAATCAACAAGCCGATGAACGATTACACCCGAAGGTTCTCATTATTCGTGGCCATTTCTAAACCGCACGTGAGACACATCGTACGCCATCCATGAGATGGTTCCCGTATTAAAGAATAAATTTATAAAAAAAAAACGGAGAACCCCAAGGGATAATTTACCCAATAAATCAGGTAAGCCGACAGACCAAAATTACCCCGACGGTTCTCACCATCAGCCGCCATTTTGAAAAAAAAAAGAGAAAAAAACAGCACGTGGAACAAATGGAATGTTGTCTCCACAAAATGGCGCCCACAATGGCCTATAGCCGCACACCACGCTATTTGGGTTGACGCGGATGGCAAGAAAAGAGAAAGAGAGAGAGAAAAATACTTAAAACACATTTTAAGCGGCATGCCTAATGAATTTTCTTTAGTCGACGGGATTTGGCAGCTGTTGGCGATATTAAACGCAACCCCGCCTTAGCCTCAATTCGTCGTCGCCTAGACGCTAGTGTTCGTGCGGCCCCACAGCAGCGTGTACATGTACATGTATAATGAGGGGTGATGCTCGGAGAGAACCTTCACATTCGCCTGTGTGAGTGAAGAAAATGCCAACTCACGCAAACACGCGTCACGTGATGTGTGGGCGCACGTGAACTGTGAAAGGAGAAGTTAGGCTTCAGTGCTATTACCATATGTCCTCATGAGACCAACTGCGTAACACAATACATCAATCTCTTTTGTTTTGTTACTTACAATTCAAATAAAATCATTTTTTCAATGGACAATTTCCCATCACTGTAGTGAATGTCACTGCAGGAGATTCTGTACCCCTCGTCTGGCTTAGGCAATATCTGAGGGACACATTTTCGTCAGTATCCCAGGATCAAATAAACGAGTGCCTGCGCCGGGAGTCGAACACAGGACCGATTAAACCAGTTGTGCATTAAACGGAACACGTATTAAAAACATTTAACATTTAAGCGGAATTGTTACTGAGCCGTTTCGTGTTTAAACCTTCAGGACCCAGGACGTGATCGAAAATAATATTGGCACTAAAATATATTTTCATGAACCATGACATAACTTTAGCTTCTAAAATAAAACCATATCTTCAGAATTGAAATCATGACCAGGAGCTTGGTGGTCTCAAGAGGATAGACAATGGAAGCCGTTTTTCGTCAATCTCATTCGAGCAGAGAGAAAAACAGGTTTTTCATCGTCGTTCCTCCTCTCAAGTTCGCTCGTTCGGCTGCTATATGACACGTGCGGGGGTGTATGGCACGTGCCCAGCAAAGTGGAAGCACGATTGATAGCACGCGCGTGTCTACACCTCGCCATACTGATTAAGCACTGATTTTTTAATCAATCGCCGAACGGAGACGGAGGCAGAAAAAAAAACTACAATGGATCCGCTAGAAGAGTCGTGTATAAAAAAAAACCTCATTAGCAACGATCCGTGCTCGAGAAAATTAGCATAAACGAAAATGACTTGCTCGATGCTGCTGGTCTGGAACAGAGCAAGAGGGAGGTCAAGTATCGGTGCTTTTTTTTTGTGCATCTTAAATTGAAAACTTGTCTCGGAAAATGAGGCTGTGACAGTGACATAAGAATGTCAAGTTTTTATCCTTTCATTTTTTTTCTTCTCAAAACTAAAATACAAAAAGACAATTTTAATAATGAGAATTTAGTTTAAAACATGCAAGAGTTTTCCAAGAAAACTCTGGGTATCCAGGGCCATTTCAATAAAACCATGATCATTTATTTTTAGATTGACAAAGACATGCTAGTCAATGGTTTAACATAACCGTTGCATTAAACATACAATATCTTAACAAAATCTATTTGTCTGCAACCTGAAAATATTGCATTGATTTCAATGCAATATTTTACAAAAAAATAATAAACGAACGAACGCATTTTTTTTTTTTTTTTTTTTGTTCCGGATCAATGTAGTGAATAACATTACAGGAGGTTATTGTACCCCTCGCGTCGCTGCGGCGATATATGAGGGGAAGATTCCAGTACCACAGAATCGAATAAACGAAAGCCGGCGCCGGGAATCGAACCCAGGACCATCCGCTTTGTAGTCGATGACCATAGCCACTGAACCACGGAGGCCGCACAGATGATGATGATGATGACTTTGGTACGTGAAGTACTTCGGCTGAATTGATTGAATATTGGTTTCAGCACATCGCCGGATGAAAGAAAAACAAAATCGAAGATTGCAAGATGTTCATTGCTGCCTATATTTTTTTCAATGATTCCGGAAGCTTATTGAACGCCCCCAGCACAATAAAGAATTGCGAACGCATAGAGTACATGTAGATGGGAACTTTAAGCAAATAAACTCTGTTCGTATATTATATTTTTCCCAATTGTCAATTTTAATTGCATCTTTTTCGTTATGTGCTGTCACTGTCAGCGATCCAAAACATTTATTTGTATTTTCCCAGAGCATTTTTCTGTCGCTAATAAAAATAATAGTTTTGAAAAAAATTGGAAAGAAGTGCTACAGAGACTTTCATTTTCCACCACATCTAAATGCCATTCGAAAAGCCAACGCACAAAAAAATAGTATGTTCATTTTAAGATGCTTTTTTCGCTTAAAGGGTTTTTTTCCTTTTACAATTCTGGTCGAATTCTTCAATGAAATTTCGTGCCCAATGCCCATGCCCAACTAGTATTACCAGAAACATCGCGCGACAAACTTTATTAAAAAAGGGTCGTTGCCTGATTTTCCATATCGGTAAATCGGATAATACAGAAGTGCGAACCACAGTTTGGCAAGAACTGTTGCGCGATGAGCCACGGGCATGTTGACAAACGTTGCACGGAAAAGCTTTTAAATTGCCGGGGAAGCTGCATCATTGAAACACGGAAGAGTCTCTCTCATCATGCCAGCCACTCCTTCTCGTTTCACGTCCTTTTATGCAAACTCTTTATTCAAAGACCCGCTATTCGAAAAAGAAAAAAAAATCTATTCACGCGATTCCACTCGCTTCTTCATCTTCATAGAGAGAGAAAGAGAGAGAAAGAGAGAAAGAGAGAAAGAGAGAGAGAGAGAAAGAGAGAGAGAGAGAGAGAGAGAGAGACGGCAGCTGAGCGCAACGACAACCAGATTAGCATAATTTCAACGTTTATGCCAAATTTGCAAATTACATTCCGTCAAACCATCCACCACTGCAACGTCTCGGCTGAAAAATATGGGCTTGACTCGCGCACTCTGTGGAGGGCTTGGTGAAACGCGTATTAAATCGAAAATTTCGTTTCGTCTGTCGTTGAAAGTTGACAACACAAAAACATCATTTAAAAAGCAATGCTCCCAGAACATGGCAGTGGCTCTCTTTCTATTATTCATATCTCGAGAATATTTTTTTAGGCTAATATTTTTTAGGAACAAGAGATGAATTCCCAACGTCGTCACATGAATACGTCGGGGTAAGAAGGATTGAAAAGCATTTTTTTTTCAATTATTTTCAAAAATCTGTCAAGACTTATGTTTTTTTAGAGAAGTCAGTAGAATTATATGCAAAATTAAATTTATTTGAGTCAACATTTTAATGAACCCTCATTTTTAAATTTAAATTTACGCGAGGCATTCAAGTTTCCTTTAAATCAGAAATAAATATATTTGAAGACAAACAATTGCAGGTATGCCCCTCAACAAACGAGAAATACAAACATTTATCTGTCCAATTGACATAACAGACCACAAGCATGGGCCCCAACAATGGGCTTTTAAATCGCTTCTTTCATTTTTTTTTAAATTATTAAGCTTGAAAATGACCGTTGCGTCAAATGTTTCAGTCTTAAAACACGTCGATCGTAGTTTACGATCGACGTGTGTTCTTATTTGTGCGTCTTGTGTCACCTATTTTTCTATGCATACGTAAGTTTGGGTTTCCGTCTTAACCTTAGCATTTCTAGCCCCAGGAAGGCGACCTGACAATGTTTCCATTTATGAAATTTAGAATCTTAAAACTGGAATTGGCAACGCACCCACGGATCTCATTTTTAAACCGCGTCACCTAGCACGACGGCTAAAGCATTTTTCATTTCTAATGGCTAGATATCTTTCTTTGCCTCGTCTCTACAACTAGGAGTGCTGCAGCCCCGCTGCTAATGAGGCCAACAACAACTCCATATCTATTTATCGCGCCGACGTCCCTAATGAGCACTTTGGAGGCAGGGAAACTGAGCGCCTGGCGAGAGTGGGGAAAAAACGTATGATGTCACACCTGCAAACGACGCTACGAAAATTATTCTGATCGCAATTCCCCACTTATTGCATTCCAACGATAGATCCACAACTACTTGTACTGTACCGAATTACAGCTTGAAAGGATAGCTGCTGTAAGGGCTCTGATGCTCCCGGCATGTTTTCAATCATCATTAAATCATGTAAAATGCCTGACGTCAGAATAAGCAAGAGAGTATTGATAAAAGATGAATGATTCTAGATAAAATGCTAGTAGTTACCCCGGTGTAATAGCAACCCCGAAGGGATCTATGACTGGGGTCAAATGATAAGTCAATAACGAAGATGCCCTATTTTAACAGATTTCTGTGAATTTCGCAAGAATTGTAGCATTACAAAGGTTGAAAACTGGTTTTTGTGGAATAATTTTGCTGTCAGCTGCTAATGATTTTCACCGACTACTAAAGTTGGAAGGGAGAACATTTTTTAGCTAAATATTATTTCTTGAACGTCTAGGGACGCCATACGTGTTCAACACTTCCGTATGTTCCGTAATGCTGCGCTTATCCATTAATGCAACGCTGACAAAATAGTATGAACATGGATACACATGGATGCACAAACGTCAGTGAACAATTAGCCAGTTTAAATTACCGTTTCAACCAAGGTTACGATTACAGATGAGGAAACTCACTCTAATGCAAGAACCGCCTATCGACAACAATCTTTTCAAGTTATGATTTAGTATAGTAAAGTACGAATAGCGAAACAACAGCGCACCCACCCTACCACATACAAAACTACTGCAATGGCAGATCGATTTAGTTTAGGCGAGAGTAAGGGGAGATGGATGAGGGGGCAATGGGATAACAAGCGGAGGTGGGTGGGGGTGGTTCGGCACGAGCAAAACTAATATAGGGAAAGCGGGAATCAAAGGATGGGTGAAGGGAGAGGGGAGGATGGCGTGCATGGTATGTGTGCGGAGGAATGCGTCCAAAAACGAAATGCCGATACACGGGGATGCTGCGAGACCGCGTTATATATGCAGAACCAGTCGTAACAAACTGGGGCGTTAAAACATCAACACCATAACCTTCCCAGCGAACATTACAAAAATATATTTTTTTAGGTTTTTCAAATTGCATTAGCAGATTAAATTGACTGTGTGTATGCCAAGATCCACTTGATGACCCAAAAAAATCTGGCTAGACACAGTCTTTGTAAACTATGCGGAATTGTTAAAATGTTACTCTTATGTGTATCTCATAAAATAATAAGACGTCTAAAACGTCTTAGAAATAGAACGTTTTTCATTTTAAAATGAGTGGGAAAAACCGCCAAAAAGAAAAAAACGAATATTATTTTCAACATTTTAGATAATTTCATAACCCAAAGACAGCTGATGATCTCAGTGGTTGAGCATGAAACTGGGATTGTCCACCTCGGAAATTATGAATAGATTACCATGCAATATCAGCTTCACGATACAAATAAAAAAATATATTTTATTTTATTTCCATCGTATTTCTGTTTGTTTTATTTGATTATTTCTGTGCACCTCGTGTGTTGCTTTGGAAATATCTGAGAAGCGCGTTTTCGCCAGTACCCGGGGATTGAACAAACGAAGGAGACTGCACCAAGAATCGAACCCGGGAGGCCGGGACCGCCGCATCGCAGCCGGTTGCAATGCCGACTGGTTTACTTCGTTTCAGCGAACCTCACGAAAAAACAAAATCAAAATTGGATGGTGATGAGCACGGGGATAGAGGAGGGGGCACTTTAACGTGTCCATCACGAGCGGATGGTAGTGGTAGATGTAGTGGCTGAATACGGAGGGGTCGGGTAGAACGGAGTAGACACCGAGGGGTTATGGTTCCTCGGTTAGGAATAAGGGGATAAAAGCTAGGTACATATAGAGCGGAGGTTACCAAATTTCATACATTCAAATACAAAGCTAAACAAATATTGAGAACCAAATGCTAAATTATATTCCTTATTCCACAGCTTAGTCGCAGCTAAACCTTTGATGATTCTACGCTGCTAGAATTTATCTTCCGAAATATAGAATTTGAAAGGTACCTTTTACCAAATCAAATTCCTCCCTCTAAATACGATCTGGAAATTTTGCCTAGCCGAGACTCAATACCTAGGTAAGGACCTTTAACATAAACCTGAATGCAGCGAAAACTTCTAAATACCTCGAGCGGAAATTAAACCCGCACATCAGTAGTCCAACGCGCTAACCGGCTCTGCTAGATATAACATAATAGAGAAATTTAAATGAGTTCAATACAATCTTATTTCATAACACATTTATGAAGCAGAAAATACGTTGTCTGTGAAATTACAAGATTTTTTCAATAATGGCACGTTTTTCACATTTCGGAAATGTTTGTTCGCAAAATTGTGGTTACCGAACCAACTCGTTTGTCCAAGATGCCACCCACGTTCCTCGGAGTGACCTCCCGTTAAAATTTAAACATGGATGGACTGATGGCATGATGGCTTAAAATTGAACCTTGGATAAACACATACGCTTGTACGCCTATTCTTTGATTTTTCGTACCAGACGACATTTATCATGCTGTATATCGATCTGCTTCACTGATTACTTTGCTGGGAGCGGTGGCGCGTTCCTGTAATCCCGCTGCTGGGAAGCGTACTAACCGATGGCTCATGAGCCTACGGT
>JAUJYS010001296.1:0-17922 GCA_033995665.1 Melogona broelemanni | reverse complement strand
CCATAGAGACACGAGGGTGCAGTAGTCCTGTGGTGCACTAGGCGCTACGGTGACTTAAAAAAAAAAAAAAAAAAAAAAAATTTCGTTCTTATTTCCCGGGAGTTTGTGTCGTGCTGGTGGAACAATCTTACATGGTCTCAAATGCAGAGCATGTTTAAATTGAGCGTTTCATTCTTCATCCGTAACTGGTTTGTGTTAATAACATATTGATATTTTAATTACCAAGGAATAATTTATATAATTGCTAGAAAATTTAAAGACGTAACCGACCACTAGAATGGGTCTTAACATCGATTATGGGGCGCAAATAACTAACATATAACGAAGAGTTAATTAATATTTGCGACACAAAACAAAGTTATGGAAGAACAGACTTTACACGATCGTCAAAATCAAAAATTTAGAAGATAATAAACAAATGTTCCTGGTAAAAAAATGAAAGATGATAAAAATGTAAAAATAAAACAATCATGTTTTCAAGGAATAATTTAGCAGAACATTAGAAAATGAACTCTTTGAGGGATAGACAGTATCAAAAGGTTAATATATTTTTTAAATCGTTCAGAAAATTGAAATAAGATTATAAAAAAAAACGTAAAAAGTTTAAAGACACTATCGACACAACAATAGAGTCTGCTCGGTGCGCACCAAGGATAAACGACGATAGGTTGGCTAGACCTCAAAAATAAATGAAGAATTAATCATTATCTGCGGTACAATACAAACTCATGAGAGAACATACCATATACCGTCGTCAACACCCTAAATTTGGAAAAGTTTTAACAAACAATTTGTGTGATTATATAATTGAACAAATATATATATTAATATTTTCGATTGTTGAGGGACATGCCTGCAGTACCTTAGTACGCCTGTATTTTTATGTATTTCCTTCTGATTATATCTGAGATTCGATATTGTCTCGAGTTGGCTACATTTCGGTTATCAGAAAATAAATTTCGTCAATATTCGCCAAACCGATTTGCGGTGTAGGGGCGCCGCCAAAAGGCGTCTCGTTGTCCCCATACTCAGAAATATCGTGTTTATTGTACGAATCCGTTTGTCTAATTTTTTTTTCTGCTTTCCCCTGCGTGGTCCAAAATAGCATCGCCAACTTTCGCGCGCGCTGCACGCAGTATTTACAATTTAGTACGCACCCGTAATGTATCGGCCTATCCTCCTAAGACCCGAGTAGCGAGAAAAATTGTTACATTGTCGTCTCGATGCGTTCCATTTGTCAACGATCATTCGTAAAGTCAGCCGCCAAAAGCAAATTCTGTTAATTGGCAACTTGATTGTAGAATTAGGTCATTTCCCTATTTTTTATATATTGTTGTTGATAATTGGATGCATTATAAAATGGCGCTCAAATCAAGATTATGCAATTTTTTATTTAGATAAACAGACAGTTTCTCAATTATTTATTTCTGTACCCTTCTAATCGCTACGAAAATGGCACAAAAATGAATTTAAATGTAATTGAGGATTATTTTATATTTGCTGTTGCGGAATAGATAGCTTTGAATTACAGAGTAATTTCAGCTCTTTACATTTTCTGTTGTCAGATACAGAAAAATAGAATTAACTTCTGAATTTTTTTTGAATCATTTTGTTCGAATGGCGGCATCGCTATATGTGTAGTTTTATTTCGAGTGTATGAAATTATGAGTCTGGTTATTTTGCGATGCGGTGGTCTTTGGAGACCATGGCCTCCCCATCACCTTTTTTTCCCTGCCAGCAGCCTGTGTGCGTGCATCTGCTGGATTTTGCCCCCCTCTCCATGCCAAACTTTCTAATTTCCTGCTGAGAGCTTAGTGCCAATTTATTGGCCGCGATTCCTGTGGCTTCCCCGATATCACAGGCGAATATTCCATTTCGAAAAAAGAAAAGATTTTTCCTGGTCGCCATGTTGTTTAGTGTTGGGTTCTTTCTTTTTGAAAAGGAACAGGTTCAAAGTTCCCGTTCTTTTCATGAAAAAGGAACCAGTTCCAGTTCCTATAGAAATTAAAAGGAATCTGGGCGTTCCAAAGTTCGTTTTCTAAAAGAACCTGGAAACGTTCCTTCGTTAAAAATATATTTAGGAAAAGATGTTTTATTACGTTTCTGATGACGCAAAATAAAATGGACATTTGCGAGAATTGATCTAAAGGACATATGCCGATTTGCGGACACAGATAAAAATCTTTAGCATTTACTGTTTGATGCTGTAAAATTGTTCCGCTGAATTTAGAAAATTTAGAAAATTGTACTAATAGAAAATTGAAAAGGGCAAAAGGAACTCTGTATAAAGTAAAGAAACCCCCGTTCCAGTTCCTCAAAAAAATAACCAGTTTCCAGGAACGGAACTTTTCCATTTCGTTATCTACCCAACACTGCTTTTGTTTTACATTTTTGCGTTTGTGTTGGGCTATTCAGAGCGACGAGCTACATATTTTTTACACGTGCATTGTCACGTGACCTCATATTTTCCATGGACGTCGACACAATGCGAATTTTTCAATTGCGGCACCAAAGTGATGAAATTATCGACAGGCGTCAGGCTATCTCACTCTCTCTTTCTCCCTCGTACAATACTTTTATCGGTTCACCTCGGTGCGTTCAGAGACGATATTAGGCCTCCTACGACGATGCATTTGGGGAATCGTTCGGTGCTAGCCCCCTCTGGTGGGATATATTTAGACGCACACCAACGAATAAGTAGATTGGAATTATCGATTAAAAATGTAGTATTCGTCTCCGAGGCGCTCAGAAATGGGGTGGGGGTGGGGGTTAGCGGAGGATAAATGTCTCATGTTCCATGGGGATTTGCCGATTGCATTTTTAGTTAAAGTTTCAGTGCCGAAGGAAGATTTAAATTCGGGGGTGGGGCACGATGTTCCGAAATTTAATTAGGGATTCCGGTGATTATTTTTGTTTAGTTTCGGGTAGCTTAGCAAGTTGAATTTAGTGGATAACCGGATGCTGATTATTGGATGAAATATTTCTTATTTATATTTCTTTATTTTTCGTTATATTTCTTTATTTTATTTTTACTCCTATTGTGCGTGTATATTTGTATTGCCACACTCTATAATGCAAACTGTATAACAGAACGAAATCCTCGACTTTGCGTTTTTTAATCGATTAATGCGGTTATCAGTCGCTGAATCTGATTACTTTGAGTTCGGTGCAAACCAAATTGAGCTTTGAAAATTGACTTGATCGTGTTGGAATTGATGTAGCAAAGCTAATTTAACTAAACGGGTTTACCACACGATCTTGTGCGTGCAAAACAGTGGTAAACAAAGGTTTGACGAAATAATCAAATGGAAAAGGGATGGGTTTAAAAGAACAATAACGTGCTTCATTAAATTCCGCTGCATTAATGATTTCTAACTGTTGAGTGCGTAATCGGCTAAATATGGACACAAAATCTCCTGAAAAGGACAAAGCAAATTTACAAAGAATGTGATTAAAATGTTTATAGATTGAATTTCGTTTGCATCAAACATATTCTTGACCATTTTAAGCGCTTATTAGCGTCTGTTAGGAGTACTGGCACTTTCACATACTCTTTCACAGGCTTCTTTCGAATATTGCTAGTATCAAGACGTCACAGCGTGGCCGTGGCGTCACAAGAGGCGTTGCAGCTGCGCATTCAGGATTTTGTGCATACAAAATGGCGGAAACTCTGATTTATTATATTGGATAGTATCAAGTCGTTCTCGCGTTCAGCGTTTTATTCACGTTATTTCATGACTGAAAGTCCTGTATATATTTAGACATTACAGACAATTGCCACCCAATGTTTTTTTTCCCGTTCGTTCGAATGAGTGCGATTTTGTGAGTTTTCGCAGAAAAGGCAGATTTTCCGGAATAGCTGAGAGGGAAGGGCTCGTAGTGGGGGAGGAGGGGGATTTCCAACTCCCTCGCTTCGACATTTATCGATGCTGTAATCAATATTGTGACTGCCATGTTTCTTACCCCCGCGTTGCTTTGTATTATACGACAGCCCCCGTCTAGGTCTAGGCGCATGCGAGCTTAGATACGGTATTCCAGCAATCCATGGAATCGGATTCAGCTTTCCGGGTGTTGGGGTGGGCGGTAGAGACCTCTTCACGCCCCTCTTGTCTTCACCAAAGGCTGTTACGGAAGTATGTAGGTGTGGGCTGTTTCTCGAAGTGTTCGACGCTGCACATAAGAATTCATGCTTAGTGTATGTACAACGTGATTGTTGATTAGTTTTCTGAGCTATAGACTTATCGCGACGTGGCATGTGCCGCCACCTACTGGCCAAATCGGGCGTTAAGTAAATCAGTTGAAACATTGTTTATGCAAGAGAAAATAAATTACGAAAGATTTGTTCAAAATCAAACGCAAAATAATTCAATTATGAATTGGGGAATCCAACTACGTTTTAAAAATTATGACTGACAGACCTTCGTGAAAGGTTTGCTTTTTCGTCATTTTGCAATGTATCGCTAACATTAATTAACTAGCGCTTAAGCCTGTCCGAGGATAGGCAGCACCTTCGCAGGTTTCATTCGAATATTGCTACTATCATGACGTCACCGCGTGGCCTTTGGGTTTTCAACTGCGTATTCAGGATTTTGTGGGTACAACAATTTGTGTGCGCAAAATAGCGGAAACTCAGTTTTATTAAATAGGATATATAGGATTATTATTTGATGTAAGAGGTCGCCAGATTCTTTTAATCTTTCTTTTCGGTGCTGTTTCGGAACATGTTTCCCATTCGTTTAAATTCAAATGCGTTATTTTGTGGTCGATGTTATTATTTGGATGGGCATCTATTTTATTGGCTAGAAGAACAACCAGTTAGGGTAACGCAAAATAAATGTAAACGCCTTCTAGAGATACTAAATGTTTCCCTATATGTTTAAATATGACCGTCACTCCAGCGAGTCTTTTCGATTGATTGAAGGCCGTTTCCCGTAGTTATCCTTTCGCACAATTAAATCGATTACAATCAATCTCTAATCTTTTTTTTTATTATATATATTCGCGGTTAGTTTTGTGTTCTTGTGTTGCTCGAGCATGAGGCGCAATTTTCAGTTGGTCCGCTATTCCTGTTGGAGGGTTGGTTGGCTGAGGAAAGTGAGTTGTGCAGCGAGCCCGACGTGAACGAAAATAATTAGAAACTTAATTACGTGAGACTGATAATCCGCGAGTTTATCGTGGCAGCGAAATTGTTGCGGGATCCCCGTGGTTGGCAACCTCGTGGCCCCCGGGTGCCGCCTGCCCTCGAGCAATGCTAATTAATTAATTATGAGTGCATGTCATTGTAATTTATTAGTGTTGTTTAGTGTATCTTATTCGTACTAAATCCAACATGCTAACGGATTGTTGCTGGCGACTCGAGCTCTCTATACACTTCTTAAAATTCAAGGTTTGTCTCAACTTGAATAATTTAGACATTTTTACTAATTATATTATTTCCCTAAAGCACCATATCTTTGTTTAAACGTATCACAAAAGACATATAAATATATCAATTTCACTAAGAATAATTTAGTCAGTCTAGTTCGGCAAATGTGCGGTTTCTTAACAGTGAATTCACATGTCGTCTGGATCACTTCCACGTCCAGCCTTTGTTGGCGTACTTGCTATTGGGGAGCGTTCGCAAACAAATTCGTCTTTCACCAGCATCCTGTCATGTTGATTGATTTAATTTCATATTTGGCCAATAATTATTTCATCAGACTCGAATAGATTCGAAATTCCACAATTTCCAAATACCTTTAAAATTGTTTCAACATTAATTTCGGATAATCAGAGCAGCTGTCTGTCGAAAAAAAAAAGAAATAAAAATAGATACATCATATTCGGCAACCATTTATTGTGGACACCCATATATATATATTTTTTTTTTCTTAAATAAAAATCACCGTAGCGCCTAGTGCACTTCAGGATTACTGCACCTTCGTGGCTCTATGGAGATATGTGCAGTTTTTAAGTGCAAATTAGAACAATTTACTGATGGCTATCGCGAATAAATGGGTTAAATAATTTATTACAACCGCTAAATTTTACCAAAAAAAAGATACAATTTAATATTATCACTTGAAGAAGACCTCGCGGTTGAAATATCGCGTATTTTTGTTCTCATGTACCTGATGGATAAAAATTGTTCATTATCCCATTAATTAGACTACTTCGTTATAAACAGTATATTATTTAAATTTTACAAGTTGAGCGTCATTGGTCCATCTGGAGAAAATGAAATAATTCCTTGAAACGAAATTATTGTGAGTGAAATTTTGATACCGACCCGGATTTTTCGTAATTTTCTGAACGGCTCCGGATGAGAGTGTGTACAGGACTGCGGCAATAAAATAGTTGAACGTCGTCGGTATCTCTCTCGTTCCCTCGCGAGCTCCCCCCTTCGATTGAATAAATATTGGCCGCTTCTTTTCAGTCAGCTGTACTGTGGTGGTGGTGTGTATAATGAGCTTGCCAAGCGGTACTGTATAGGCCTGGAAAGTGTGATCGAGGTCACCGTGTGGAGAAAGAAAGAAAAAAAAAAACCGAAAACTCTGTTTACATCCGATTCCGTGCGTGTGTTTTCTAAAGTTTAACGCCATTTTTTTTAGCATTGTGAGCGATCGTTTTGCATTTGAAACATTTGTTTTCGATAATTCAAACACGAATTATTATTTCCGCAAATTTCTTTATTATATTCGCAAATTTGGAAATCTAATTATCCATCCGTTAAAAGCAGCAGATCGTATGTACACAGAAATTAGTAAAATCAACAATTTAAATAATGTTATTGTGAATGGAAACTTTGCCATTTACACAATCGGTTTCAACTGTTTCACAATTTAGTGAATATTTAATATTGCACAAATTTGGGCAATACAGTTACACTGTATTTGCCGTGACCCATCCGGTACAGTAAAAACTAGCGGGTAAAAATTGTTATTTGACAATTGTTGAATATGTCTGTCGGTCGATTAATTTGTTAAAAAATAGATTCTTTTGAATGTAAATTTCGGCTAAAATAATATCGAAGTATTTTTTAAGTGATAGCTAAATGTTTGAATTCGTGACAATGTTGCACAAATTTACATACTGTAATTTGTGAACACTCGATTGACCCTTGTTCCGAAAGTCGCCCACTTTGTGGAGTGACCCCCTAATGTCAGTCAGAGGTAATCTTTGTTTGTTGTCGATGATCAGAAGAAGCGATGGAACGGAAAAGTCACGGTTTCTTTTTTGAATAGGAACTAGGAACGTTCAGGTTCCTTTTAATTTCTGTAGGAACTGGAACGGAAACTGGTTCCTTTTTTCGTGGGAGGAATGGGAAGTGGTTCCTTTTTTCATGGGAGGAACGGGAACTGATTCCTTTTCGAAAGGAACGAACCCAACACTGGCCGAAACGAATGCATTTTTCGCCTCGCTCTTTCACGAAACAGTTTAATGGTTAGATCAGCAGTTTGGCGCCTGGTATCATCACCATTTATCAAAAGACACTGGCCTCGGAAACGCGCGCTTGCATTAAGCCGAGAATACTTTCCAAGTAGTGTGCTCAATGCCGAATCCAAATTAGTGTTTCTTTAGGGATGGCCGAGGGGTGGGGAGGGGGAAGAGGGAGGTGGATATTGAGTTTTTAACGCCATGTCGACCTTGTTTCTGGTTTTGCCTTTGGGAGAGGGGTGGTGGGGGGAGTAAGTCTAGAATTGAATGGCGTTAAGAAAAAAAAGGACCTGCGTTTGGCGTTAATTATTATATTGCTCGTTGTAACCTAAAAACTTCGAAAAGTGTGATGTCGTTTATTCGGTGTTGGGGAAAACGAGGAAAGAATTGAGTGGAAAATTGCGATTGTGATTTTTTTGCCACACCCTTAATATTTGGGGAGTGTGTTATTTTTTAAATGATAATTATGAAATTAAAAATGAGGAAATGGACGGTTGGAAACATTTCATTTTTCGCACCGGAAGCACCGAACTGATTTCGCGATTGTCCACAGGGGGCGTCTGTGTCGGAAATGTGGTGGCGCCACTCGTGTTGATTAAAGTTGATACAAGATGGCAGTTCTAGCTAATTTGGGCCACGAAATTTGCAAAATTAAAAGTATTAAATTATTAAAATTATTAAATTATTAATTATTTAGCATCAATTGGTTTTTAATTTTTGCTTATTATAAGCAAAAATTAAAAACCAATTGATGAAAAAATTTAAGGAAATTGTTTAATTTCATGCTGAAGGTTTCAAGTTTATGGATTTTGCTAAATTTTAAGATAAAATTTAAGGAAACAGAAATAAATATATAGACATAAACGATTAAATTAATTTCCTCAAGTTAAATTACATATGGAGACTTGGCTGCGATAGAGTACGACAGAACCTCCTATAAAAATTACAGCTGCCTATCGCAGCGGCTGACGCTTGTAATCTATCGAGATTGAGCTTTCAGAACTGAGTCATTGTAGCGAATCGGCCATGCTTCCTCGTCCACGCGCGCTAATACTGAACAGAACGCGCGCGTGCGCTTTCTGCGCGTGCCCGCACGACGAGCTAGCTTCCATACCGAAGCTGCCGCGAGCGCTATAATTTAGCGGATATTTAGCGCTATATTTGTCGGAGCGGTAAAAAGTGGGTTACTCTGTCATATGTGGCAGCCAGTTTGGTTAATTATGATAATAGATTTGCGCGCGGGGGCTACATTTTTTTTTGTATTTTCGTCGTGTCTCTCTTTGTGTCTTGCACGCGTTTTGTTTCGTGTTCCTCTCGAGCTTCGACAAGAGGATTTTTGTATTTATACTGTAATAATGTTGCTGTCAACTGGGCGGGTGGGATGCTCCAGAGAACATCGGGCTGTCCTTATCGACGTTGTTTGGCCAGATACTAAATGAAGCTGTTCTCTTGACACTATGCGGGAACATTTATTTAGTTTATCGCGAACGAGATATAAGGTCTAGAACTTGGATGCTAAATTCGCTAACAGTGGTATAAGGGACCGTGCGCGTTCTCGACTTTCTATCAGTTCTATGCACGTGTTCGCTGATTCGGATCCCGGCCGATACCGTGCCGGTACGTAGTCAGGCACACGTTAAAGATTTCTATCTAGGTCAGAAGCCTACACTAGGCCAAAATTTCAAATTAACAAGTCGCCCTCCCACCCATTTGGGGGCTGGTAAATCTCCTTAACAATACAATCCCATATATTCCCACATATTGCCATAATGCTACGGCGCAGCAATTAGCCCATCTAAATCTAAAATTATTCTGCAGTTCCCCTTTAGATGGCGCTATTACTAGTAGCCGATTGCAACGCCATCTTTAGGCAGATATACCATATTGTTTTACGTTCGCGATTCTAGTGGGTAGCCGTTCTTTAATTTAAGTGGTTATTTTGCATTTATGCACGACCGTAAATGTCATGTTTACGGTTGTATAAATAACCGTTCATTCGTTCGTTCAGGTAACATTCTGTTTCTAAGCATCAGGTTTTTTTTTAGAAGAGGTTGGAATAGGTAAGGGGTTGGGGTGGGTTTTTTTAAAGGCCGCACCCCTTCTTTTCTCCAAAAACACCAAATAACATTGCGGTTTCCCTCGCCATGCACCACTGCACAACTGTATTAAACTACGCTAAATACAGTTTTTCTATGTATTCGTACGTATAAAAAACACACCTGCGATGATTCGTGATGATTTGGCGTACTTGGATCTTAAGAGCCCGTCCGATAAACGGGACGACATGTGATTTCAATGTAAATTGTCAGGGTGGGCGAATATTTTTTTTATAGGTTATCAATAATTAAATACCTAGTCAGTATAAATTATAAAAGAAAAATCTCAGATTCATTATTCGTTTTAATAATTTTTTCAACTTCTTTTAATTTTGGTTTATCTTAGATTTTGATTATTTTTTGGTTATCAATAATTAAATACATGGACATTATACAAAATAAATCTCAAATTCATTTTTCGTTCTAATAAATTTTATGGCTTTCTTATATTTTGTTGTTAGTAGCCTGGTAATAATTAAGTAATTGTAATATTTTTAACTGTTTCGGCATTTTTATTATTATCGCGAAGTGCGTTTTAGTTTATGCAAACAATATTAATTGAAATGCATTTCACGCAGAAACGGAATTGAAATATCAAAAATAAAAATCCTTGTAAAATTTCTCAATTTTTAATTGTGCTTCGTTTCGTAATGGCCCATATTATCAGACTAGACCGAAAGTGTACACCAGTGGCACCTGGTTTTCGGTAGTGTCATTTGTCAGAATCCCGCGCTAATGGAATTGGGATTGTATTTCAATCGCCCACCCATATAATTACAATTAATTATAACGGCACTGACAGCCAAAAACAGATAGACAGCGTAACGCCTCGTTGGGTGATTTTTTGTAACTGGTGTTATAAAAAAATAGAGGAAATGCTTTGCCTTGCATTCCATTCCGTAACTGGGCTCAGACTTCCACCCTGGAAAGTTAAGCAAAGGAAATTTGGTGGGGGGGGGGGGGAAATATTCTGTAACCGACGGGTTAAAAGTGTCTTACTATCGTACTTTTTTATTTCACTGATTTATAATTTATTTTATGCAATCGGTTGAATTTCAGTTGGCGAGGGAAGTCTTGAGAAAATTTTGACCAAATTTGTGATTTTTGTTTTGTTATTTTTTACACACGATAAACGCGATTTAAAAAAAAAGTAAGAATAGATCGCGTTTTTTATTTTTCAAGTGCCCCTCAAAATGCAATTGGATTTTCACACGAAATAAAAAAAAAAATAATTAGAATAAATAAAATAAGTCCGATATTTAAGACGCTTTTAATCTGTCAGTTACAGAAGAATTTTTTCTTCATTTTCAAATGGTAGCAAAGTTATTCTCAGTGTGCGTAATTTTACACGGTTCAAATTTGTTTTCCACCTTTATTGGCAATCAGTGTTAAATCTCTAACATCTAAAATTAAACATCTAATTATTAAATTATATTAAAAAAAAATGGTGACTGCTCTAAATCGAAATTTATGTAGAGAACTATAGCTTTGACGCTTGTGCTAGTGCTTGAGCTCATGACGTGAGATTTGATGTACGAGTAGTCATGACTGTTTGTCAACGCGTTCCCTGAAATCGTAATCATTTTTTTTCGCGTTCTGAGTACGCCCATGATAGCTCGCTTTCTGGGAAGGGTTCGACCGTCGCAGACGCATTTACATATTTGTGAGTAACCGGTTATTTTATTCTTATTTTAGATACAATGTTAATTCGAGCACCGACTGAATTGCTAATGCTTATGCTAATGCGCACCGGGGTTGTTTAGCATTTGGGGGTTCTCTCTTTCGTCTTAGGATATCGCGAAATTGCTCGTCGTCAGTCAGTTAAGAATGGCATGGGCGTAAAAAAAAATTAGCATGTATTTTAATTTGTTAAACAGGGCAAATTGTATTTCGGCTAAGTAGTTTGCGAGAAATAAAAATCCCGGCTTTCAACGCATATTTTAATACAACCGAAATGTCTTGTTTCACTTGCTCAAATCACGCGCTCTTCGCAAAGTTATGTCGCGAGTTATACACAAATCTGCCACAAATGACCAGGATCATGTCCCTTCGCATCATTCGTGAAGCAGATCAATATGCAAAAAATATGTAACAAAATGTCCTATATGAAAAGTCAAAACAACGGTAAAACCCAGTGATGTATTTTGCAAAGTCGGTTATGTGTTTTTGCTTTATGCTGTGAGTCTCGCCAACTCAAAAGTCGTTCGTCACCCCCAGCCTTGTCCTGGGATTTACCGTTGTTTTCATTTGTCGTAATGTCACTGAAAATTAATTTAGCTCCATTCGTTTAATTAACCTGTAATTTTAGTTACTTGTTACGCTGTTACTTTTATTGTTTCTAACTTCGTGCGTCGGTAAGGTACTAAACGATATCTAAATGCTAAAACTCGTGTACTTGCAATAAATGACCATCTTGGTAAGGGTATTGAGGGAACGAGATAGTGGGATAAGACGCGAGGGAATGCGCCATGGAGAATGAACGGTGAATCAATACATGTAAAATAAACTTTCGTTCTGGTTGGTAGTAGACCTTCAACTTGTCGTAAAGCAGATTGCATTTTTATAGCAGGGAGATCAGCTGCCATTGCTTGCTTGCTGCTTCTGCTTTCTTTTCTCTAGAGCCGCCAAGAAGTTGCACGACTGCTTTTTTTTTTGCAGTTTTTTCTTTCTTTCTGTTTTTCGCTTTCATCGGCAGCCATTTTGCAGATATTTCGCTCGTGTTTACAATGTGAAGGGTGACGCTAGAGGGCATTGTGCGTGTTGTCAGATGGTGGCGCCGCGTTGTGGTCTATTGTAACGCTACCAAATTTCGAATTTCTATTCAATTTTCTCCTAGTTGAACGATTTTAAATTAATTTTATTGTTTAGGTTTTTTACACGTTGCAAATTGCAAACGAAAATTGTAAGAAATAAATATTTTACTAATAACAAAAACTAGTTGAATAGAGTATGATATTAAAACACTTTTTATCAGTCAGTTACGTGACGACAAAAATACATGAAATTTCGACCGCGAGGTCATTTCGGTAACAATAATGTGCAGAATGCTAATTTTAATGAATACAATTACACGAATTCAACGACTAATGAAAATGTTATGGCGTTTGTAAATGTAATTAGTTTATGCCTGCGGTAAGAATATTGATGAAAGAGGATGCAGATAACATACCTAATAAGTGGTTACAGTAATGAATATTTGTTTTCTGCGTGCAGTACCATGAGCATATAAATTTAAATCTGTGTACGAACTCGTTATTGGTAAAATGATTATCCGATGGCGCGATTCGTCGAATAGCGAGAAGGACTTGAAATTGCGGAAACATTTCCAGCGACTAACGTTCCATTACATACAAATTAAAATGGTGCCACGCTCGATCAACTGCGAAGGATTATTTGTCTCTATAAATAAAACGGATTAAACCTTTTGAAATTGACAAGGAATTTGACGGGAAATATGATGGCAGTTATTTGTCATTTCGAAAATTGCGTTAAAAAATCAAATGGCTGCTGCACCGAACTCAATTTGTGTTTGCTTATTTTTAAATCGAAGCAACGAGGAACGTTCTCATTCCTTTTATGGAGGAACGAGGAACGTCCTTGGTCCTTTCTTTACGGAGGAACTAGAAACGGGAACGTGTTCCTTTTCAAAAGGGACGCACTCAACGCTGACCTAAGGCGTTCATTTGCTGTCTTTGAAACAAAGCGAGCGCTTCGGAAAAATTGGTAAACAATTATATATGATGGTCGCCTCGACTCGACATTGAGCTTGACCGTCATGAATACGTAAATTACTGGTGGCTAATTAAATATTTTTTTCCGTGTGGCGGTCAGATCATTTTCCAATTTAATATCCCCCAAGTGGCGCTCACCTTGCGTCATGGGAGGGTAATCGAAGCCGGAATGCAGATCAACTTGAATTTGGTGGGGAGTTTGTTTTCAATAAATATATATTTAGATTAAATTACAGGAAGCATTATCGGAGAATGGGCTCGCAGTGAAATTTTCAAACCAACATTACAGTGTTGGGTAGGAGCGGAACGGAAAAGTTCCGTTCTTAGGAACTTGTTCCTTTTTTGTTTCTCTTCCCCGCCATAGGCCCCCCAAGGGGCTGCTTGCGGGTTCAAATTGTAAATTTAAAATTGAGGAACTTAGGAACGCCTAGGTTCCTTTTTAATTTTTGAGGAACTGGAACGGGAACTGGTTCCTTTCTTTTTGAGGAGCTGGAATGTGGCAAATGTGTGAGGGGCACATTCCAGTACCACCGGATCGAATAAACGAAATCCTGCGCCGGGAATCGAACCCGGGACCACCCGCTCAGTAGACTGTGACCATATCCACTGAGCCACTGGGGTCCGACTATATGATATGCTCGCTCTATACAATTTATGGGCGGCAACATGCATGTGCCAACGCCCAAGTGCGAGTTTAACACAATTTAAAGGACACATAAGTTAAAACAGATGATTAACCGTAATGCGCTATAAGCTGAACATTCCTTTGAACGTTTGATAGTGCGGCAGTTTAATTCATCAGTTAATTGCAACTATACTTCAACTGATGAATTAAGTTGCCGCACTATCAGACATTCAAATGACCGAAAGTTTATTTGTTATTTACTCGACATTCATCTCGGCGTGCTCCTGCGCCTATATAATTTTTCAGCAGAACATGTTTGACAGCAATGTGCCAGTAATGTTTGCATGAGAGTATTTACAGAATTACGAATAGAAACAACGTGTTATAAGTCAACATAATAATTTTTTCTCCAAATTCAATGTAAAAATTCAATCTACGCATCATGTCAACTGTGTTGAAATAACTGGGAAGTTTGTCAAGGCTCTTGTACAAATACAACGCCCACAATAGGACCACACAAGTTTCGTAACTGCAGCTGCTACAAACGCATAAGCAGTGCTTGGACAATGTTTCCGCTATTCGAAATAGCCATTTCCTGGAAATGAACTTTCATACTTTGGCAGCTTGACGAATAAGGAGAAGCTATGTCATCATTGGTTGCAAACGTATAGGGCCAGAAATGAAATAGCAATGTGTGCCTATTGTCAAATCATTTAAAGTAGCCACTTACTTCATTTATCGAGTGAACCCGCAATTTCGTACTTTGGAAGGTTGTCTTAAGAACAGATAAGCTATGCCACCAGTAATTGCAAACGTATAAGGAGCAGCAAATAAATTGCAATAGGTGACAATTTTGTTGAGAATTCAAAGTAGCCATTTGCTGGAAATTTACTTGCAATTTCGTACTTTTTTGACAATTATCGTCATCACTGATGTGAATATCACAACATGATATTATATACCCCTCGTGGCGCTATGTCAATATGCGAGGGATACATTTTTACCAGCACTCCGTGATCGAATAAACAAGAGCCTGAGGCGGGAATCGAACCCGGAACCGCCACACCACAGACGGTTGTTCTACCGCCTGGACTACAACAACCACTTCTGCAGGTTGAAGACCAGGGAGAAGCTCTAGATTAAGGGATTGCAAGCGCAAAAGGGGCAACAATGGACTAGCAGTGCAAGGACATTTTACGAACGCTCTAGGTTCGAACAGCTCTGCTTTACACAAGCTGTCGATCCAACGGGCTGCCATTCATTTAGGCAGTCAACCGCGTCCGATTAATAATTGGACCACGCTTCATGTAGTTGCCAGTCCTTAATTATAGTTTAAAAACGCGCGAGAGGAGAGAAGGAGGGCTGCGGCTGCTGTTTTTTTTTTCTTCCACCAGGCAGCCCATTGCCTGCTGAAATATTTTTTTTAGCTTTCCGTAATTTAGCGCAGATGTAATTAAGTCTATTTTTCTCCGTCGTTTGGCCATCTAAACTTCCAATTATCAATATCGAGTCAGACGCGCTTCGTTAAACCTTCATAGAAATCGCATTTCCCCCTTTTTCGTTAATTATATAGCAACGTCGTTTCCTTCGCCATACATACAGTATGCTGCTCGTCATAATTAGCGTTTGGTAGAGAAACATGTCTGCCGCATTTGGACGATAAAATAGACGTGTGGAGGGGAGGATAACGGAGCGATCCTATCGGCAGTCATTCGCACTTCCTAACTGGAATAGGCGACACTGTTGTTTTAAGAGATTGATGAGCTGTCGACTTGACTGACCGAACAAACAAATCGCACGTGCTGGTTGAATATTGGAAAGCAGGTCGTGAATATCTATGACAAGAGCGATATTTGTGCTCCTCACCTATTGCCACAGCAACACGAGGGGCACATAATCTCCTGTAGTGCTATTCACTACAGTGATCAGGAATGAAAAACAACAAAAAATAGTATATCAATTTGTTCGCTTTGCTTTAATTACTTGAAACAAAATTGTCGCACTGACCGAAAACATGTACAATAGCGACCATGGTGACGTTACTAGATTTTGCCCTTTAATTAAGTAACTACATAGGTAACTACATAGGTAACTACATAGAATCATTATCGATTCAACTGAAAAAAACACAATTTTCCTCTCCAAAGTCGTACATTTTCTTTGTTATTTTGGCAAAATAGGCTTTTGGTTAATAAATTTTTAATTGAATTACTCAAACCATCCTTCAATTCTACCAAAAAAACATAGACACAGGCAAAAATATGGATAGCATTCGGCATTATTGTTACCGGTAGTTACAAAAGTGCTAATTGAAAAATAAATAAACACATTTCTTTCAATAATAACTTTTGGGAATTCTAGTTGGATGACGCATCTTGGAGACCTACTTTTGTTTATTATCATTTCAGAAAACCTTTTATTTTCTTTTTTTAGAGAATGACAAAACGCGAATTGCTTCGAAAATAACAGTCAAAAGTAATCAGTGACTACTGGAACATTGGATGCTTTGTAATCTATGGAATAATCTCCAGATACTACATCTTCACATTGGCAATTTTTGTTATCAATAGAAACGTTATATACTAAACTATTGAACCAGACACGCTAACAAAATTGAATGAATGGGTTTGGTGGATGAGGGAACGGTGGGGGCGGTAAGGAATCCACAAAAAAAAACACATCCCCATTGGAATTGCGATAAATAGAAATGTGAACCATTATGCTTCGACAGATTGATTAGACAACATGACAATGCAATTGTCATCGAACATTATAAGAGATAAGAAAGCCTTTTAAAAGGAATGGGGAAAATAAGATGGAAAGGGATGGAAGAGAAGGAGAAGGAAAAGCACCGAGTAAAAGAGAGAATAAATTGCTTTGTTTGACGCTAAAACGCTGGAAGAACGGAGGGCTGCTTCTTGCTTCGTTTCGCGTGCGCACACATAAAATAATCTACCATTAAGCTCTTAAGTCTGGGCCTGCATCCGGTCTTGTGCATTAAGACTACAGACGGGCTACACGCGCGCGCTAAATTCGATGACAAAAGATTCGCTGAATGGTTGGTAGAGAAGGAAAAAAAAATGTGCCATAAATTTCCACCGATTGTGGATCTATGCACTTGAAGTACGTACGTACTGCGTACATGAATTTGACAAATAAATGGAAACATCTCTTATAAGATGCACTTACAGATCTGTTTCCATTATTTTGTTCAATCCCTGTATACCTATATATGAGGACGGCAGTGTGGCTTTGTTGGTGTTTAGACTGAGTCCCTAATTTGGAGGATTGGTTCTGTGTCGTGCACGAATGCGATTGGATGTAAACAAAGAAATATTTTAAAACCGACAGATTTGATATGAAAACCTTACCAATACCCCTGGTAACTATTAATTTGAATGTCACATTATTTCAAACAAGCAGTGGTAACTTGAAACTTGAATTTCATATTATTACACACAACTAGTGGTAACTCTTCATTTAAATTTCACATTATTTCAAACAAAATGTGAAGATCTTTTGTGAATGGTTTTTAATGGGACACTTGCAGTGGTGCGCAGTGGTTGTGGTGGTCAAACTACCATTCCATACCCGTGATCGTGAGTTCGGTTCCTGGCCAAAATCTCTGGATTTTTTCGACAGGATATTTTCGAAATGCTCGACAAATGAACAGATTTGCGACACAAATTGGTTCAAGTTCAAATAGTCCTTTTTCTGGTAGAATTTTTGATAGAGCGGATACATGGACATTACCAAACAATGTTCACCTAAAACGTGACATCACAACGTTCAAAAAGATCATGGAGGTCTCTCTTTCGCAATTACGATGGCTATTTTGAATTCATTACTTCAGTTTCGATCAGTTCACATTTCCCTTTGAAACACAGTATAAGTTTGTGTATTAAAGGGAAACAATGTAATAAAATAAATATTTCACATTGAACTCCAAATGTTTCACATTGCAGCCATTTTATTTCTTTTTTATTCCGGATCACTGTAGTGAATAACACTACAGGAGGTTATTGTACCCCTCGCGTCGCTGTGGCGATATATG
>JAUJYS010001295.1:0-17927 GCA_033995665.1 Melogona broelemanni | reverse complement strand
CAGGGTGTTATTGTGACGTGTTTTGCCCCTCGCGTGTTCGCTTCAGTGCGCGGACACGTATTTTTTCTTTTTTTACAAATTAGTTATACCTCATTGCTTTGTGTGGGATGACCGCGGTTGATCCTCACCCCGCCCCCTCCCCCCTTCATCCACCTTCCTACAACGCAAGTTTTTCGAGCTGTTTAGCCAATTCTTTTTTTTTTGTTGCCAATCACCGGAGTGTAGAGAGCTGCAGGAGAATTTGTACTTCTTGTCTTATCTCAATGTCGGATGGGCGCGTTTTTACCCTGTATCGAGCAAACGAGAGCCTGCGCCGGGAATCGAACTCTAGACCGCCTTACCCCAGTAGTTTGTAATACCGACTGGGCCTAATGACACCAATTGGAACGCCTTTACGATTTTGGCTGTGTCAGGTGTCAATCTCTATTGCTCAACAAAGCACCAATTTGTTTTTTCGTTCCCTTCTTTATGTTTGTAGAATTTGAGTGGGTTTTTTGATATTTTGTTTTCTATATTCGAGTACTTTGTTGGAAATTTCCCATTCTATGAAACTGTTTTGCTTGTCGTGGGTCAGGCTTGTATACAAAGCTCAGTCAGAAAAAAAATAGAAACTCCGAACAGTTTTTTCTTCTCCATTTTTGAAAAACAACTTCCACCCACCTACTATGTACGGATAATTCGCGATTTGCAAGAAAAAATCAATCCACAAGTGAAAACCATTGCACCCTATAGGACTGCTTTTCCGCGGTATTTTTTAATATTTATCCTGTGGAAACTGCCAAGTCATTTTATATTTTTCATTCGTTCGTTTTAGAATTAAGATGATGAATATTTTGATTAAAATCCGATATTGAAATACTACGTCCGATCTGACCGAGTGGTGAGCGTGCTTGATCGCTAACCAGGGGATCTGGGTTCGATTCCCAGTGAAGTCAATCGTTAGATCGGATCGTGGTACTGCGCGGGGGAAGTCAATAGTAAACCACCTCGGTATTCTGCTAAGAAAACTCAGAGAGCTCCTGCTCCTTGAAATCACCAGATGTCGGGGATCGTGGGTCGGGTTCCTGAGACGATACGAGGAACATAACAAATAGAAATAGTTTTTTTTTTAAATCATCGTAGTGCTAATCACTACAGGATTACTACCCCTCGTGTCGCTATGGCGATATGTGAAGGGCAGGAAAGGGAAGGGAAATGACAGCTGGTATAGCCAGGCCGTAGGATCCATTCCTAAGTTTGGAAGCTCAGAGGCGACCGCGTCGCGTCAGAGGCGTCAGAGGCCTACCGCGTCGCGTCGGATAAACGTTTTGTGAACGAGTTGTGAGACTAGGCTACCAACTGTCTTTTTGTGTGCGTTAATGTTATGTAGCGAAACTGTATCTGCTTTAAGAGTTCATGCGCTGCATGTATAATAGTATCAATGCATTGTTCACGTGGAGGAAACGTTGCGTGCATTATTCGAAAGTCTAATAGCGATGTTGCACGAATTGGGCTCCGTTTTTGCTGGAAAAATAAGATTAAAAACAACCTTCAGATGTTTACTATCGGTGCAAAGTGCAGACAAAACGCTAGGTGGAAATTAGCCCCGTTTATTTTGTGACTCTGCCTCGGAGAATGACTCATGCCGAATGGCATGATTGCATGCGTGAGCGCGGCCAGTGTGTGTGCTGCATATGGTTTTTGCAGCCGCGTACGATAACGCTACATATGTTAAGGCTGATTCACAGTGTACGAAACTGGGCACGCCGCGCTGGCAACGAACGTGTCTTGGAAACATAAGGAGACGAATTAAGTACCTGCGTCTATTTAATGAGGTTTCATTGAGACTTAGGTTAAAATTTCCGAATTCTGTTTCATTTTTTTTGTGCATCAATTTCTATGCATACGGTCCCAAAATGTAAAACTACGTAGCACCTTATAATTGCAGCTAATGCAATCATTTTCTTTTTTGATAATTTAGATAGTTTTTTTAATGACTCGCACTATTAATAAGCTTCACATCCTGAATCCTGATACTCGCCTATGTAATTCCGACTTTTTAATGTTCCTTGCTTCCAAATAGTTTTCAGAAATTTACATGAAGTTACCGGCCGGTGTGTTTTCTTTTGTGAACTGTCCTTTAATTCAACGCTATATTGAAGGGAACCCGCGTTGCTGGTTACCCTGTTGCGGCAGCTTGAATAATGAGAAACCCTCGTTCAGAATGAAGGAAAAATTTGAGCTCAGCCAGCAAGACTTTTTTGTTTTAATTAAGTCACACTGAGGCAACTGTGCAGTACGTGTCGCGATTTTTTCGTTTAAGTGTATTATGAGAAAATAGCGCTGTCTGGCTAATTTTTCTTGTTTTTTGCGCCATTTTATTTAGTTTCTCTTGGTCGTTCATTACTTCCTTTTTATTGTGTAATTGACAAGGCGTGCTCAGTTTCAGAACGGGCCCTTCAGGACTGGTTACCCGGGAGGCCGTGTATATGGTCTGACGGTATCTAGTCCTAAACTCGGCCGTAAAGTTGTTTCGTGCACCGGTTTTGGTTTGTGGTTAAACAACTGCCGGGGGAGACGCGAAGAAGCAAAAAAAAAGCTTCCGATCGAGTCCACTGTCGATCTGGGGGAGCCAACTAGCGTTTGCACTCTTTAACGGCGCGCCCAACTCTCTGGACCAGCCCGGGCGGTGAGTAGGCCGTGTTGGCTCAAAGAGGTTGATACGGCTAAAGCGCTGATAGGATACCCGCACTCTCTGAGTCACCCCACATGCACTGTCGTCCTCAATTCTCGACATGGCCGTTGGAAAATCACAAATGTAAACATTTGTAAAGCTGCTGTGTGTTGACGATAGCGGCGATAAGCATTTTTGTCATCACGTGACAGGAAAACGGCACCGGTAGTCTACCAACTCTGTATTTCCTTGCACGTGTGTCACCTCACGACCTAGCAACGCGCGTAGCGCGTGTGAACTCGGCTTGCGCGCACCAGCTGATGCAACGCGATAGGCGCTTGCTTCAGCCAATGGCGTAGCGCCGATGCCTCAGCTGACGCGTTTGTTGCCGGCTGCTTTTTGGCTTTGGCTTTTAAAGCGCTTTGTTCAGTTGTCAGTCGCTTCTCGCTTGGATCACGTCAGTCGGATTTTGTGCGTGCTCCGCGCTGCAACTTCATTTTTATTTATCCTCCATTCTTCATCATCCTTTCCCCGTGCAACAAAGTTATAATATATTTATATCTACAGAATGTCTGAATGGACACTTTGTTGTTGATCTCTTACTCGCTCGTGATTATTTATAAACTGTGCCACGTCCAAAATTATGGGCCAAATAGGAGTCACTGAAGTAAGTATTCGAACCCGTCAGTTTCTATTTTTTTCTTTCCTCTGCTTTGTGCCGACGTTCGCGAAGCTTCTCACGGCAAGCGGGCAAGGTGACCGCTAGGTACAAGTCTACGCGTGAAATTGACGTTGTCAGTCCGGTTTCAGAAACAGACGATCGGTAGTAGAAAAAAGGGGTTCGTAAAAATTGAATTTTGGTATCGGCGAATTTGTCTAGTGGGTCTCTGATTCCGCGTAGCAACTGATTCGTTTTTGTGGAACGTGTGCCAGTTTTCGCCGGTGAATCGATTGATGATTGCCGGCCGGCTATTCGTTGTTGCTGCCCCGTTCTCTCGCTGTTGCCGGGTCATTGAAATAACACGGGGAGCTCGCGCCGGCTTAAAGAGATGCGGACTATTATGCAAGTTGATTTATTTTCTTGAAATTGTCGGTTTTCTTTATTGATGGAGTGATTAGCCGGTGCGCGTGTTTATCTAATCACTGACCTACTGGCCTTCGTTGAGTATTTTCTAGCTTAATTAAGCGTTATGTCAAATGAGTCAACCCACCATTTCTTTGTGAAGATTTTGCGTTCTGTTCTTGCCGGCGGCTTTAAAAGTTAATTTATATTTCGATCTGGGGGGGGGGGGGGAAATGACGACCGTAAACCTCCAAAACCGGTCAAACTAACAACACCGGTGGTATATGAATAATCGTTACGCAAAGTGCTGATGCAATAAATGGTAGCCTTGACTTAAAAAGGAAGGGGAGGGGGGGGGGGAATCGCAACATTTAAATTATAATCCTACCCCCTTTGTGATGGATTGATGGTCAATATGAGGCAAGAGGTTCTGTAATCGTTCTTTTGTTTGTTTTGTTTCCGGTTTGATTGCGCATTCGGTTAAGCCTAACCTAGGCCGGCACTGATTGATGTCACTCGTTTTAAATTTGGAATCCTTTCTCCTTCAATCAAATCAACTTTCTAATTTATTTTTAAAGTAAAAAATGAACCTGAAGGAGATAAATTCAGAATTGTGTTGTAGCTTGAATTTTTTCAATGGATACTTTTATGCGTGTTAACCGGTTTTGCACAATTACCCATCTTCTGGCTGAAGAGACATTGAACTGTGTAGTGTACATGCAGTGGCGCTTGGGGTCGTTATTCGCTGCTGCTGCGCCTTGTGGCATATAAGCCTTCAACGTTGATGATTTTTTTTGGTACACTCTATGCCAATATCAATTGTCGATTTCACTAAGACTTTTGTAGCTATTGAATGGAATTAAGTTCCGTGACCTGGGTTCATCGATTAACTTTGTTGAACGATAATTTTCCTTATCTGAATCAGATTTTTAAAAAATGGTGGCCATTCACAAACAAACTTATTTAAAACTGCGGCCAAAATTGTAAACAATTGCAACAACACATACATTTCAAAACAAATCTGTCGATGATATGATATGAACGGTTGTGGAGTTAAATTTTGAAGGAGGTGATATGGTAGGTGGTGGTGGGGGGGGGGTGGCGGTTGGCGATTAAAATTAGGGAGTTGCGCGTTGCGCTAATTTCGAAACGTGTGGTGAGCCGCCAGTCACAGACAAAGAGTTAATGATCACCTTTGAAAGATTGCGTTTCGATCGGCCTCCAAAAAGCGCTTAAGTGGGGTAGATCGATTATGTTTTTTTTTTCTTCCACCGTGTCCGGCCTTTCGGTTGTTGAGGAGGCCAGGATAAAAAGCGGAGAGTGGGGGGGGGCGGTTGGGAATTGGCCAACGATTGGATTGGGTAATACAATTGGACCAGAATTGATATTGGGTTGGTGGGCACGCGCGTATAACGCCCGCTATGTTCATGTCACGCGAAAATGAGGCTAGAAATATTTTTTTAGCCTAATTTTTCGCGTTTTTTTGGAAATTCCGCTGTCGTAATCGGACGAATATCCTAATAAGAGTACGTGATGGCGGCGGTATTCCAGGACCTCCAATGGAATGCTTTTCGCCCAATTAGTGTGAATAGGGCAGAGGTACAGCGAAGTCTCCCAATTAATTAAACATGAGCCGGTAGAGGTGTGTTGCATGAAAATAGCGCCCCCTTGTATAATCGAAGCTTGGGTTGTAACCCGGGTGACGCTCCTGTGAGATTACAATCATCTGACGTCACAAACCTGAAACTATCAATGTATATTTTTTAAGGTGCTTTTGAGTATGATACACACATGATACACACATTTTTTAATGGATGCGTAATTATATTCATAATGTCCCAGTTCGAAGGAAATTAAATCAGATTTCCCGAAAAACCCACTGTACAAAGATACGAACATATCCGGAAATGGTTGATTTCGACGTGGTGGTGGTGGTGAAGTTGCAATGGGTGCAGCAGCGTCTATCCTTTTGTCTGGTTGGCGCACGTACATCGAGATCGGATGATGCAGGCTGACGCAATTCTATTCGAAAGCTGGGTGACTAATTAAATCGCCAGCCGGTTCCGGGGACTAGCTCAGTCTGTGCATGTAACAACGTGAACAACGTCGACTGCCAATGAGCCATCCGCGCCGTTGACGTTTTTTACCTGGAATCGACCTTTCTCGCCAGGGTAGGGGGGTTTGCCACTGTCTATCTTGCCCTTGTCTGCTTATTTCACTATTAAACAATGGGGAAACTAGTCAAATGTTTTTTCTCATACTTTCCGCCACCTATTCTCAGAAATCATTTTTTCTGCCGGCCGGTTACCATGACTAGTAAAAGCCTCGTGAGACCTCGTGTTTTGTGAGGAACGCACTGATCCTGCTTATATTTTGTTGATATAACGTAATGATAGCGTACGCTGAAGTTTTAATATGTCGGGTTTTTTTAATATTTGTGATACCACCTGGAAGAGTGATTCACCAAGAAGAAGTCTGTTTTGATTTGGGGTCTCGAGAGGTTTTATTCAGTCTCGCGAGCCTCGGCGTTGCCCACGCGCGGGTCATTCGCGCATGAAACAATACCACCTGAAATTTCAATGGAAAATTTCCATTCTCGTGTGTCTGTTCGTGTAGTGGTTCTCACACTTGTGAAGATGGTCGCTTGCAATGGCGGGGCTATTCAATACCTACTCAAATCTTACAGTCGGTCGAATTGGGGGGATTCCACGTCATTCGGTTTTGACCGTATATGAACACAAACCGTGTTTTTGCTTTCTTGTTGGAAGTTTTATGTCTCGGATTGTTGCGAAGCCACAAAGAATCTCTTTAAATTGTGATGTAGTTTTGATTTTAACTTTTTTATGTCTTTGTGCACAGCATTTTGTTAATCGCTGTTCTGGTTATGCAATCCCATCTTTGTCCGAAACTTGTTTTTGATTCCTACCATAAGCCTCTCCAAAGGGTTGCTTACGGTTTTTTTTTTTTTTTTTTTAATTCACCCACGAGTACGGGTATTTTAAAAATCTGAAAATGTTAGAAAAGTTGAAAAGAATTGAAAAAAAAAGGGAATTAAGTTTCAAGATATTGAAAATACATACTTTTCGAGAAATTGTATTAAGGAATTGGAATGGTTTTTAAAAGGTGAAGGGGTCCATTTTAAATTAGTTGTTTTTGAACAAGATTGCAAACAATCTGTTGCGTTGTAGATTTTGCGAACCGCTGTGCTATCTCTTTACCAACTCACGATCGTGGCTCAAGTCAAAAAGGAGAGCGACTTGACTCAACACGCGAACGGGGGAGAAAGAGGTTTCGAGAGGAGCTTTTTTGTGTGGGTGGGAAAGGTGAGGTGTTCGGATGTTAAACAGTTGGAGCCGGCCGGTTTTCTTCTAAGAAAAAAAAATTTGCTCGTGTGCAGTCTAACTTCTTAAGTTGCGCCAGAGAAAAAAAAATATAAGACTTCAAACCAAAGATTTCGGAACCTAGTTTTCCTCCTTATTGTCTAACAAATTTGATGTGTGTGGCGTTTGAAATGAGTCTTACGTCTAGCGAGTCTTTTTTTTTTGCCTATTTAAAATCTTGCCACGAAATAAGCACATATTAACTCTTTCTGCATAAATGGTTAAATAGGTCGTGTAAGTTTTGCAGACCAAAAAATATAAAAGGGCTAATTTTCGTTCGATCATTAAACTTTCAGCTTCGTTTTTCGTAGCTTGCATTGGATATGGCGTAAGTCTGGAAAGGTGAATGAAATGTTGATGTCAATAATTGCGCCCAGCAATAGTCATAGAAATTCGATTGCGCTGTACTGTATAATATATGGGGGGGGGGAGTTGTAGATTTTGTTTCGACCGATAGTGTACCGAATTATGTTTATTTTTAGAACGACCCGAACACCAACCCCGGCATCCACAGCAAGGATGATTATTTTGTTTTGGTTTGTTTGTATCTATTTAAATTGAGACTACGACAACGCGGTCTCGACTTTTCGTCGTCGCGTGATTACTGGCGGTTAACGGGGTGGCGCTGAGGTCATTGTTCGGGCTCGTCGAGTTTAATAGGCCTACTTTTGATATAAACGCTGTCGATTTACTGTTTGGTTGGCGCGGGGAGGGGAGTGGATGAGAAGAGGGGCGATCTATCAGTTGTCGCCCGTATATAAAGTATGTACAATAAAAAAGAGAGTTGATGCAAATTTGCAAATTAAAAATTGAATAACGTTTATCAAATTGAACTACATTTACCTAATATGTTATGAAGACCTTACTTACCCTTCCATTCAGTATCCAGCTTTATAATCAGAAAAATTCCCTTATCAATTATTTTGTAAAGAAAACTTTCGTTATACGCATATTTCATATATGACGGTGCTTTTTTTTTCTTTTCGGCAGACCGTCCTCATGGGACACACACGCCGCCAAGGGGCGACCTGATAATTTGGCCTAGTCTAAGCTTATGATCTAGATAGGGATCTTTAACGTGTACCTGACAACGTACAGGCACAGGTCTCACGGCTTTACTTCCATTATATGACGGTGCGCTTCTCTTTACAGCACGCATTTTTTGGAACGCCAAAATAAATTAATGATGTCAGTTGCCCGTATACGCTATGATAATTTTAAAAATGAAGGTCTCGTCAACATCTTTCCTCAATTTAATAAACGTTTTTCAATTTTAATTTGCAATTTGCGTAACTCCCTTTTTTATTGTACATACTGAATACACGTAGGTCTTTCCTCCTCGCTCGATCCGATATTTTATTTATAATATACTGGCTACAGGTTTTTCGCAAGTGTGTCGCGGTTGAGACAGACTTATCCTAACGAGCGAATTTTGACGATCGCGTCTTATACATGTCACAGGGGTAGAATTACGTCATCGTAAGCCGTCGGGCTATTGGCGCTCTCTGGCGGCGTTCGATTATAAGATCAGGTAATTCATTGTAACGACAGCGGGTATATTATAAAGTAGCTATTTCCCCCCTCTTTTGTGCATTTACTTTATCTAGCGCTCCTAGCGGCGAATTCAAACAGGCCTCTCGCTGCGAACAATGGCAAGTAACAAATTCAGCGCCACCTAGCGATGATGCGCAACGCATATAAGCCAGCGAGTCTCGCGAATATTAAACTAATATTGGTTTCGTGCAAAGCTAGGGCAGGTAGATTGCGATAATAAATCATTTATACGCCGGGCGCTATTTTGGATGCCTGGTACTGGAGACTGAAATTGTCAAAGCATGTTTAGTGCGGGATCGTGGATTAAAACCTGTATACGTGTACACTGATGAATATTACTTCGAGTTTTTTTGGGCGAAACTTCGACATACTACCACCCAAAAAAACAATTTTATGTCCTATATGATCAATATATCATTTTCAATCTAAATGATGCATTATAACAGATAAGTCAATATTGCATAATTAAGAAAACAAAAAACAATTTTTTTTAAATATCACTGTAGTGTGGAGTACAACAGGATATTTATGTTTAAAGACAAGAACTGAGAGTTCAATTATTTGGTAATTCTAGTTTGACCTTGTATGACTGGATAGCAAATTGAGGCACGCCAAGACCTGTCCACCATTTTGCAACATTATTTGCAAGTTGACCCCCCGTGGACCCAGGAAGTAATCTCTCGTTGCTCTCCTCTATCGTCCCCGGCGGGTTGCTGTTTTTCCATCTCTGCACTGCGGGTACACAAGGGTGGTGCCGCTGGTTGTTCATATTGCGTCCCCGGCCGGCGAAAAACGCGTAAGAGCATGTCTTTAAATCGCGTTCCGGAGGGACATAAAGGGGTTCAACCTCAATTGTAAACGGGTGGCCTGCTCGGTTCCGGTCAGCGTAGAAGATTTGTAATTTCCACCTGGCGTTGGCAAAGTGGCGACCGAAATTGTTCACCTCTCCGTCCGATATCGTTTAACAGCGTGCAGCGCCCCGCGTACGTTTCGGACAGACAATGGATATGTGGTAGTTTTTTTTTCTCTTCTACCTGTCATTTTGTCACGCGATATGTGTTGTGCCGTATTTTAGAGGTACAAGGCTCTTTGTTGCTTTAGGTCTGGCAATGGGGGTCAGATGCGGGTCAAATGTTGTAGCGTGTTAAAGGACGGGTCAAATTAGTGGATCGTTGATTTTATGCAAAGCGATAAAGGCGGTGTTTGATCTTGTTTGTTGCGGAAATGAGGTCGTTTTAGATTGAGATTAAAATTTTCGCTGCGTTAGACTTTTTTTAGCATTTCAAACTATCGGTTTGCAACTTAATAGGATAGTAGATCTTTAGTTTCCTTACGTGTTTTTGACGTGTTCCTGTACTGTACGAGGACAGATTTGAAAATTCGTCTAAAACGAAAAGCTTGTTTGGCGATCTCGAGTCGGGGTTCAGTTTTTTTTCGATCCCGGGGCACTGAAAAAAATTGCCTAATCACCTAAAATATGCGACATGAGGGCTCTTTAAAAATTCGCGCAAGGTGCGATTGAATTGTTACTTTGTGTGGTAATACTGTACGATAATATACTTTGCGTTGAATAAAAAAAAATATCGCTGTTTGTTGCAAAAGTAGAAATTATTGTTCATTATTATTTTTAAATACACTAACAAACTACACCGAGCAGTCATCAACCTTGGTCAAATGGGGAAGTTAGATTCTATTATTTTTTGTGGTGTAAACAGCTGTGTAAAATTTTGCAATCGTTAAGAGCCACTCGTGAAAAATATTGTTGTCGATAATGATAAGTTTGATTTTATTCCTACTGTTTACCGAAGCTGGCGCGATAGATTGTTGATTATGTTGGTTCGAACTATGTGTTTTCGAAGGCCTTTTCCCTGCCAATTAATCTCACGTGTTTGTTTTTTTGGTTCTCTTTGTTGTAGACGCAGATGTTATTCATCGACGCATTCTTGCAAAACAATCGCCTGGACCACGTGACTCAAGTGATGGGCTATCACCCCACGTACCTAGAGTGCTTTTTGCGCACTCAACACTTTATGCTGAGGGGAGATGGACCCTTGCCGTACGATTATCGGCACTACATTGCCATAATTGTAAGTGGAACTTGTATTTACTTCTCAATCTCTTTGAACATTAAGTTCAAATAATTATTTTGTATTTTGATTTACTTTTTTAAATACAAAAATTTGAAAGTGTCAATTTATGCAAAATTATCAATGCTGTAAGCCTTTTTTGCATACTTTTGTGTGCTTTTTTACCATTGTGTTTATTTCAGTATTACTAATTAAATAAAAATAATTATTCATGCAAACGTTTGCCTATGGTGTTTGGCGATTCCGGGTTCGATTCGCGTTCAGTGATGACGATTATTGATTGTCAAAAAAAACCTCCAATCCGTCATTTGTTCGTCGCATTATTTTTTTAAAAATTTGTTCCGGTTAATGTAACTGAAAATAACGATACTCTTATTTTTTTAAAAATTGGTTCTTTTTTAAAACTGTCTGATGATATTTGTGCACCTTTGAACACATATTTAACTCGTTTTAACCCAATATATTTTTCTATTTTTCAGGCGGCTGGCAGGCACCAGTGCTCCTATTTGTTGAACTTGCAAAAGCAGGAATTCCTGCTGCAGGGTGGCGATCCGAGATGGCTGCTAGGCTTGGATCATATTCCGCAGAAACTGCGCGATCTCTATGAGATCAATAAAATATTAGCTCATCGCCCGTGGCTCATGGGTCGTTCGCATATACAGGTAAGAACGCACATCTTGAACTCAGTGCCGAAAAAAATTACTTTTGTTCTTGTTTTACTTTAGCAAAAATTTGAACGTTAATGTTGGAAAATTAAAACATAAAATTGCAACTTCTGGTAAAGTCAGTGTGAAAATGTACTATAATTTTGTTTATCCTTCGGCAAAATTTGTATTTGAATGATGGATACCTGAAAACCTAAAATTGCAATTTGTGGTCAATGATAGGCGGTGTAAAAATGCACAAGACAAATAGCAAAATCTCGCCAAGCGAACAGAAAACAATAAAATGTACTGCAGAAAATTTAAAAAAAAATTAAAATTAAAACAGTGAGACACTTTTTTTCTTCCTCGATTGCAATTTAATTTTGTTCGTTCGCTCTTCTCCCTCCTATCAGAAACTTACCAAAGGGAAGGACAGCTGGTCGTTGTCAGAGGTGGTTCACGCCATCGTGCTGCTGGCCCACTTCCACTCGTTGTCCAGCTTCGTCTACGGCTGCGGCATCAACGCCGAGCTGGATGAGGACAGTGGGCACACCTTCCGGTCGCCGTCGACGGGTGAAGCCGCCGGGTCGGACTCGGACGCGTCCCGGTCGCCCACGGTAAGACATTCTACCAGCAATCTAAAAAAAAATATCTACTCCCAGAAGAAGAAAAATATTATTCAGGTTAACAATTAATTTTAACCTGAATTATCCAAAATGATAGTTAGTCTGATCAATCAAACGTTTTCATGGCTGCTCTGATCAATACATAAATGGCGATCATTGTTAGTTAAAATTGTCCTTTCACACGTGAACTGTTGTCAAATTCACGCTTCGTGTTCTTCCGAACCTATACTAATTTTTTCTTGTTCCTGTCTCAATTTTCTTTAGTTCTGCGAAATGGAGAGCGGTGTCGAGGTGCTGATGCAGCGCATGAAGTCCCTTTCTCAAGTGCAAGAAGAGACCACCCAAGAGGAGATGGCCAAGCGCTTCGAGAAAGTCGAGAGTCAAAGCTTAGAGAGTGAGTGTCAGTTTCACCACCTTTTTTATCAGATTTTTTTTTATTTTTTATTTCAGTCAAAAATACAGTTTTTGCCTAAATAAAATAATAAATTTATTAGAACTTATTATTAAAAATATTTCTACTTAAACATATGTTATATTTGGTCTTCGTTTTATTATCAACTTGGGAGTGTTCCCGTGCTAACAATTTCTTCCGCATTTTTCCGAATCTTCAGTCTCAAGTGGCGGAGAAGCGGTGTCTTGCCCCAAAGCCGACATATCCTGTTTCATTGAGGATCCCGGCTTCATGTACATGGATTTCGCCAAGCGCGGCGAGATGTCGGACATTCCCACTTTTCGAATCCAGGTAAAATTGGTCGCCAGCACCCCCTAGCTTGTCCAGCGAGCGTAGGCTGGCGCAATTCTGTTTAGTTAAACAATTTTATTGGAAACTGAATTGACGTTCGCCTATTCTTTGACCTCGTCCAGGATTATTCGTGGGACGATCATGGCTACTCGTTGGTTAACGCTCTGTACAACGATGTGGGAACGCTGCTCGACGAGAAGTTCAAGATCGCCTACAGTCTCACCTATTACACGTAAGTTACCGGATATTATTTTTTTTCTTCTTTTTAATCAATCAAAATAAGTCTCGAATAATTTAATACGAAAGGCCGGGTTCACAAACTAGACACACTTTGTTTTAATGTTAAGTTAATTGACCAATGAAAACTGTTACAATAAAATGTATTGAAATTGCTAGAGAATAAATTGAGATAGTTATTCTTTTTGTTTTGTGACGAATTGAAAATAATTGTTGAAAGAAAGTAAAGATTAAAAAAAGTTCGTGATGTTCAAATATTTATTAAGTTTTTTGTTGTGATTTATTTATTGTTTTTTTTTTGTGATTTGGCAGCCTGGGCCCGAGAAATGATGTGGACACGAGTAGGTTCCGTCGCGCCATCTGGAACTACATTCACTGCATGTACGGCATTCGTCACGACGACTACGACTACGCCGAGGTCAACGCGATGGTCGAGAAAGATCTCAAAACTTATATCAAGACCGTGTGCTGCTATCCGGAACGCACCACCAAGAAGCACTACGACACGGTCATGAAAGACTTCCGGCATTCAGAGAAGGTGAGCAGACTGGTGGAATTTTTCGGGTGTTCTTAACCTATTCGGTTTGGGGTAGTACTACTAGGGATGCAAGTAGGATGTCAGGTGCATATTTTGGGGAATTTGAAGGTTATGGTAATTTTGTAAAGTATTCCCGGACTTTCATTATTACCCTTTAAGAGTAATCTCCCGTTTGTTTAAAGTCACTTTGTTTCTATTGCCTTCGATATTTAATTTTTGGGGGGGTTCATTTTTTTTGCCGTAATTTGCCGCTAACCAATGACGTCACTACCGTATCATATGTAAAAAGGCTCACAAGGTGTCGAGTAATTTTTTTCTAACTTTAACGTATTTTTCTTTCCTGTTCAGGTGCACGTCAACCTCATGATGCTGGAGGCTCGCATGCAGGCCGAGCTGCTGTACGCTCTGCGCGCCATCATGCGTCACATGACGTGAGTTCGTCCGCGGTCTCCCAATCTCGTGTGTGCGCGCGCGCAGGGGCCAGGAAGAGCACCGCGCCGTTGCCCGATGTCACTTATCGTCGTCCCAGCCGCTCCTCGCACGAGAAAAACCGCCGATACTATATACTGTCGACGCAGGTGTTGTCGTCGCCGAACGCCGCCGCCGCCGTTGCACCGGCCCCCCACCAGTGGCCGCAGAGTCTCCTCTTCTGTATTTCGTGATATAACTACTGCTCCGACCCCCAACTAGCGCCGGAATCTGGTTTTGTGTGCGTGTCCTTATGTGTGTGGGTAGGTGTACGGGCGGGTGCTGGGGTTTTGTGGCCGGTTGGCCATTGGAGATGGGCGTCCGATCGTCCACTTATCTTTCGTATGTGGCGTGAGGCGTTTCACTTTCTGTTTCCCCAAAACCCGCCCGTCGCCAACCACCGCCTCCCCCCTTACCCCCAGCGAGTGTCGGCGTATTTTTTGTGGGGAGGATTTGTTCGGGGAGAGAGACTCCTTTCTTTTTTATTTTTGGCGGGAGGCGGGGGGTGTGGAGGACTTGGATCGCATCATCCGGTCCTGTTCTTTAACTGTGATCCATTTTTTTTTTAGATGTCCTAGCTGATCGTGACGACGATATATGTATGTGTGTGTACTTGTGATTGAGTTGAGTGTGTTTTGGACGAATGTGGTAGGGTGGGGGAGGGAATGGGTTTTTGCTGCTGCTACTACTGACTGGACGTTGTTCCTTTATCCTGTTCTTTCTTTTTATGAGGGCGCGATTGCTGGTTTGTGTACGGGGTCCTGAGGTTTTTTGGTGGCGATGGTGGTGTTGGTATCTGGTTGTCTGGACGGTTCTTCCAGAGACGTGTGGGCTGCAAAATTGTTAGGGAGAATTGCGGCCACGGGCAAGGTCTAGGGGTAATTTTTCTAAAGCTGATTGGTCAACTATGAATGATAAAATCTTCATGGGGTTTTCGAAGTCTTTTTCTCTTAACGCCCACCACTAGGTATTTATTGTGGTATATACGTGTATATATAGGACTAAACTTTGCGGGCAAAATTTAGTGGTGTGAATAATGTGATAACTTTGAATCAAAAATAATTAAAATTGAATGTGTTTTTCGTGTATGTGGAGATTTCGTCGAATACCGGTGAGGTTGACCCGCCTTGGGGAATTTTAAAATTAAATCACCTTGCTCGTGTTCCGAAAAAAAAAGTATCGTTTATATTATTAGCAAGGTTTGATGCCAACCCGATCCTGAACCATTGAATGTGACCCAAGTACAGCCAGGCATTGAGGTGATAGGGAAACGTCAGTCAAATTCTCCGGTAGCGATTTTTGTGAGCATCTTGAGTGTGTCTGTGTTGGTTGCTTGGATTTGGGGAAGTTCGTTTTTCTCGTATTATTGTTATTATTTTTTTTTTGCAAAATCTCGTCCCCTATGCAAAAAAAGTAATATATAAATTGCTACTTGGTGTACGATGTAAGATGATCGCTTACCTTTTTTTTTTGTCTGGAATTTTCTCAGTCAGTGGTTATTGACATTATTTTTGCAATATCGATTAATAGTTTTTTTTCTTCACATTCTCGAAGAGAAATTCAGCTGATTTAGGCTAATTGGACAAATACCTAATATCTAAGTTCCAGCACGGAAATAAAAATTTCAAATTTTCTTAATGTCGATTGATTGACTGCGAAATGAAGGAATCTTTGTGAAACAAATTTCTGTTTTACCGCGCCAACTTAAGCTTTGACCCAACATAGCCCACTTTGTATCCTCCTCGTCCTTTGGTCTTCCTTTATTTCTCTTTGATTGGTGAACCACAGAACTGATTAAAACGGTCTAACGCATTCCTATCAGTTTTGCTTAGACGACAGTTTAGGTGTAATCTTGTTAACGATACCCATATCCGCCAATTATTATATTTTGTACTCGTTCCAAAGCCAGACTCCAGTTATTTTTTATCCATCCTCTGCCAGACAGAAGCCCCCAGTTTTGTTGAGTTGCTGCGACATCTCTCCCCCACCCCCCTCCAAACAGGGGCAACAGTAACATTTAAGAGGTATTCAGGATCCACGGCCAGTTAATACGTGCTCGTAAACCCTCCAAATACATTTGAGGGATTTGTGTGACGGCAAAAAAAATGTATCTCAAAAAAACAAACTCGTCTAGTCCTATTATGTGATGTTTTAAAAGAAAGAATTAACCTGGCCACACAAACACACACACACACCATTATTATTTTTTTGCATGATTCAAGTGTCCTCTCGCATTGTTTTGTTTGTCCTTTATTTTTCTTTTTACTTCCATTCTCCATAATTTTGTGCGCATTCGCCGCCCTGCATACTTATATTTTGGTTGACAAGTTCGATTTTTTTTACGGATCTTTTGAAACATTGTGTACAGATTTTTAGTGCCAACGAACAAGAACAACTTTGGTGAAATTCTCCTTCTCCCTATTCTGTCTCCACCTTATCCCCAAAACCTGTTTACGCGGCCTTAATATATTTTGTGTCCCTGTTTAGATTTTTATTATTCTTATTGAAACTGTCGGCCAGATGCCTAACGCTTTAATATATCTCTTTTCTTTCGGATTTTTTTTTAAAGAATTCATTGTAGTAGTTTGCCAAAAAAAAAACTGATCTTCAAATTTTGTTGAGCTGTTAAAAAAAGTTGGTCTCATCTGGTCGATAGTAACACACCTTCGGCATTTCTTGGCGTTAATTATTCTGTTGCTGATGAACAGATGTAAATTAACGTGTAAAAACACGTGATTCAATACAAGTGTAATAATGAATGTTAATAATGTCAACCGATTTTTTAAAAGGAGCCTTAAATCGAAAAAAAAATACCTACTAAAATTATTCTCTTGCGTTATTCTCAAATCTGTAGACAGCTGTTTACTTTAATCAAAAAATTGTATACCAACTTTCAAAAATACTTGTTTAGTGAATAAAACGATAGTTATTTATATTCTGTCGTAGTAATTATGTGAGCTTGATTTTATAGACAAAGGTTGGAAGGTCTGGAATAATTTTGAGTTTGGGTCAAGAAGTAAACGGCACCAAATATAATTTCAACCTATTCTTCCGCCCGATGATTTCTAATTTGGACTCTGGGACCTATCACCTAAGAAATTCCCGCACTCTTATTTAAAAATAATGTAGTTATGCTGTATTATTAACTATTTTGCACGCTACAAATTGTATTTCGCTGCCCTTCCTTCCCCTCCTCCCGTCTTTGGCCATATGTGTAAGGTAGCAACAGGGGAAAATACATTTTTTGATGTCCACCTTTGTAGAGGTCTTCCCATTGAAAATCTGTCTAGTGCTACTATTATTGCTAATGTTATAAAAATTGCTTTTGTCATTTAAAAAAGGAGCTTCAAGTATACCAAGAAGAAAAATAAAACTTGACTTCGATTTTTTTTTTTGGGGGGGGGGGGGAAATGTAGGTGTCACAAGAACATTTTGAGAAGGCGCAAATCTTGTGTGAGGATAATGTCAAGCGTGATTGTGATTGGTCCGGGATTGACCGAGAGATCTTTTTATCAAACCAGAAATATGGTTGAGTGAGAAAACATGATTATGATGATCGGATGATGAATGAAAGAACTGTACAAGGGCGCAAGTTGGTAGAATAGGCTTGAATGTCAATATTTTTGAACCAATAAAAATGTCATAGTCTTTAAAAGCCAATATCCTGTTTGTATTTATTTATTTCTTGTCAGTTATTATACACTTTTGTGCTGAAACACCTAAGGTCTAAATGGTTTGGAAGATTTGCTGGGTAAAAATATAAAAGTATTTTTATTCAACAAAAAAAACTACGTCATTTGTCTAAATGTTAAGAATTTCTCAATTGGGGTGGGGCATGATGTAGCTTTTATTTTAATTTTTTTGTTAAAATCACCGTAGTGCCTAGTGCACTACAGGATTACTGCACCCTCGTGTCTATGGATATATGTGAGGGG
>JAUJYS010001294.1:0-17927 GCA_033995665.1 Melogona broelemanni | reverse complement strand
ATAAAAAAAAAAAAAAAAAAAAAAAAAAAAAAAATCAAATAATTTGCCTCTTTTATCAGTTGGACATGGCCCAGTGGCTTTGCATTATACGAGTAAATATAACCCGTAACCAATATCACTTAAACTAATTCTAATCACAACATGCTGTTTTAACCAGCTATGCTTATATTATATAATCCTAATAAACAATAGCTGCTCGTTATGACTTGCGTATTAATGACAGTCTGAGTTTCGCTTTGTTCGCTGAGCATTTCACGTATTACTTTCGGCATGAGTGTGCCATTTGAGTAGTAGACATAGGCGTAGGGCGCCATCTTCACTCGCTTCACCGAGCACATTTCTCTCCGCTGAAGACCCTCCAAATGTGGCACTCGAAAACGCGAGCTGCGAACCGGATGGCATCAAGCACGTTTATCAATTGAAAATTGTGGAGTACGTGACGACCCCGAACCGTGCGTCGCATTCGCTCAAGTATGTGCGGCGCACCCACGTACGGTCGACTGATCACAATCAAAACAAAACGACTTAATTTTAAATTTGTGCAGTCGATTAATTGGCCAAACCACACGTGAAGGCCAAGTGGTCGTGCGTCTAATAATCCAGGTCACCCGCTTTCTACACGACTGAGCAATGAAGTCGATATCGGAACAGTTTTGATAATATTCTGTACCATATTGGAGTTTAGTTGGGGATATTTTATGATGCACTAGATAGTAGTAAGACTTTTATCGTATACTTCAGTGTATTATAATTTATTTTCGTTATTTTCAGTAAATTTAAAAATAATTTATTTGCATGATTTTAATTTTAATTTTTAAATAATTTATTTGCTTAATTTTAATTTTGAAATAATTTATTTGCTTAATTTTAATTTTGAAATAATTAATTTGTGCGAATTTATTATGCATTTTTATAATTTATCAAGCATCTTTTCATCACATAATTTATTATGCATCTTTTGTTCGTCCTAGACGCCTACTAAATACGTAAACTATATCTTAACTAAAAGTTATGGGTGAGCTTCCCAAACAGTCTCTAATGCAATTATGGTAAAACGATGGTAAAATTATTAAATTAGCTTGATTGTGTTGGCTGCGCGACGCCCACATGTCTTCTGCGAGTACAAGCATTTGGATACACCGACTGTTAATAAATATTTTGCCATGTTTTACGGTTTTACGGGCTCCCGGTTAACAATATGAATAATATTATATCGCATTTTGTACTAATTTCAAATTCCATATACGGCGTATTATCAAAAAATATGACTCAAATGCAAACTCAATTTTTATACGCTTGCAGCTAATCGAATGATTATTTTTATTTCAAAAATTGCGTAAGCACCTCGAAGCAAGTTTTCTAAATGCAGTCTCATTTCATAACTGCTGCTCAGCTCAGTCCTCTCTTCAGTCGATTTCGCGTGTCTAGAGTGGCAGAATTGCGTTCTGTCACTATCCGCCGCCCGAAGACCTTGACAACTTTGTCCTCAATCTTGATGTTCAGGCTTCAAGAACGTGTCTCGGCACCAGCAAAGGAAATTACGGAACATTAGCGCCTCGTCATTCCCATAACGCACACCAACCAAAGAAATACACCGTTAGATGACGCGTACCGTTTTCCGGGTTTGGCAATCCGAACTCCCTTTTATTGACCATACATAAAATGTTCACCATCATGCGCTCCAACCCAGCTGCTACCCAAGCTCAAGCAAATAACGCTTCGGCAAGGGTATAACTACAAGAGCTTCCAAAACTCAATTCTCGATGTTAAGTAGCGACTATATCATTACATAAATGAATAAAATATATAATTGATCACATCCATGTTCTTTGACGTTAAATTATAACAAACATAATTAATCACAGGCCCCTTAATGTCAAGGGGCAACCCTGTGATCATTTATTTATTTTATTTATTTATTTTACCAATTTAAGCAATATACGGGCGTTTGTATTATGTCACCTCCTCTTCTACTCGTTTATGTTGTTTTATGTTTGCCAAAATATATTTTGATATTGCATTCGTCGCATCATCGCAATGCCTTATAAATGTACATTAACGCCATTACACCTCCCATTCTCTTAATGTATCGTCCATTTATCTTTACACATCACCGAGTGCACAGCACCGACTGCTCATTTAACCAACTCATTCCCTAATTCTCGTTCCATTTATTTTTCTTTTCGTCTCTGCAGGCTCCACCGACTTGATGAGTGCCACTGACAATGCAAAAGGAAGAAGGTGACGGTGTACCTACGGAAGATGTCTCCACCGCACTTCCAGCAGCAGCACCACTACCACCACCCGCCCCGTCGTCAGCCGGCGCCGCGCCGCCGCCGCTGCGTCACCCACCCGCCGCCTCCGGACCACGTCATGAAGTGGTGGCAGTGGAAGGGACGCCGACGGCGCCCCCGCCCTCCCCCGCGCCCGCCGCCCCCACTACCACCACCCTGGCTGGCGGCGACGTCCTCCCCCCGCCTCCCCCCTACGCGGCCACCGCGGTGACCCCGGGCTCCCGGCCCGCCACGCCGCAGCCGCCCACCTCCCTCCACCTGGCGGGCAAGCGAACCAGCGGCAGCCTCAGCGACACCGACCAGCCCTCGCCCGGAGGCCCGCCGCATCACCGCCATCACCATCATCACCATCACCGCCAGTCCTCTCCCGTACCCCCTTCCCACCACCAGCACCAGCATCACCGCCCCCACACCATGCAGCCCCTCCACCACCATCCACCCCACCATCAGCAGCACCGCCCCTCGCTCAGCCTTCCCCAGCAGCAGCTGCATCACCACCATCACCCGATGAGCGGCGACGTGTCGCCCTCTTCCACCAGTAGTTCCCCGTTCTCATACCCACCGCCTGGTTTGAACCTGAGGCCGCCGCCGCTCTCTCCCAGCTCCGGTAGCCACGCCAGCAACTGTCCGGTGTACGCCAACACGAGGCAGCAGCAGCAACAGCACTCCCCGCAGCCGCTTCCACCGTCATCCGCCTATCCACCACCGCCGCCACCCTCCGTCGCCAACAACCGACCACGCCTTCTAAACACCTTGTCGTGTCCACCGGTCCGGGCAGCGGCGCAAGCACCGCCGATGTACGGGGTTCACCGTCAGGCCTCCGTCCCCGTTACCCAGAGGGAGCACACGCCTGGTGGTAGCGGTGGCGGCGGTGGGCAACCGGAGAGGCCGCCGTTGCAACGCTACGTCAGTCGAACGCAGACCATCAAAAAGTGAGTCGCCGGGATGTTTCCGAGTGGAAAGTGGTTGTGTTTATAATAATTCATCTATAAAACTGATTTTGTAGACTATTAGTTAGCTCGCTATAATATTAAAGTTTTTCTCGACCAAAGAGAAAAGGAAACGGCAAATTTATTAGTTGCTTATAAGCAAAAAAATTAACAAAAATTAACAAAAACTTATTAGCAACTTTATTAACTAATATTCAACTAATATTAGTTAGCTCGTCAGAACATTTATGTAACTTTTAATGGCATGTGCTGAAATCTGAATTGTGAAAAGTGCTTTGACTAATCAGGCTAATCAAATCGACCGGGTAGTGAATATCACTAGTGGATACTCTGTGCCCCCCGCGTGTTTATTTTTATTTTTATTGACAATCGATGATATTGTAGTGATTATGAATACAGAAGATTCTGTAAAAATCTAATCCTCTCGAATGTTTATGCTCCACTCGCAGTTACATCCGCAAGAGCACGGCCACCTTCTTCGGCGTGGAGCCCGAGAACGAGGAGGACCACCACCGGCGCTGGCTGGAGCGACGGCGGCGCATGGCCAGCAAGCGCTACGGCTCGCTCAAAGACGACGGCACGCAACCGCCCAGCCGGGACGACGTGGTGGTCAGTCCGGCCGAGACGTACGCGGCCGCCCAGTCGGTGGACACGCCCGACTCGGTATTGAGTCGCGCCTGGAACCGCCAGGTGTCCACCACCGTGTCGGAAGCGCCGGACGGCTCGCTCACCACCGCCTCGTCCAGCGTGCGCATGCGCACCTATCCCAGGAAGCAGAAGGACTCGGTGGTGCGGCTCACCTGGAACGGGCTCACCTATATCGCGTCGGTGAGTTTTTGCACCGCTGGCCAATGACGTTACTGAAGGAGTTTTGTTGGAGCTGTCGTAATATAACGAATGCGATGAAATAGAGGCAGTTCGTGGCTGCGGATCCCTCTATTTCGTCACATTTGGTGCCGTTACGTTTCCATTTGTTTTAATTAATTTAATTTATAATAAATTTACCAATTTTTTTTAAGTCAAATGTCCCGTAATTAGTTTTGTTTTTTTGTTGGAAAATGTATCTTTCTGGTGTACTTGCTTGATAACCAATATACTTCTTTGCTTGTGATTATTCTGCAGACGGTATCCCGCCGACGACAGAAGCTCCACGCCAGCGTTCCACCTCCGAGTGTCCCCGTCACCCAAACCCATAGTCAAGGATTTCATTTGTCCAGTTTATACGACGACAGCGTATTTGAGGATAACCTCGATATGTTGCCGCCAACCACGTCATTTCCATCTCAGGTAATCTCAACTCAACGACTGCATACCAAATCTTTATATTTTCTATATTTAACTGTTATTAACGTCAGGAGAAAATAATTCACTCGCTTGCACAATTTAGCGTATTATCGTTTCTACCATAATTTTACTCGTGTTTATTTATTTCTAGTTCGAAAGCTTTCCTAGTCCGGGTGAGGATTCCGTCATCGAGGACGTCTTCTACGACCGCATGACCCCTCCGTCTCCCGCGCTGACGCCCCACATGCCCCCCGAGTATATTCCCCCACCTCCAGTGTTGCAGGTTCCCCCCAGCACGTCGATGGTTCCCTCACCTGCCACCGAGGACGAGTTAGTATCATTGCAACCATTATTTTGTCCGATACGGACCACCGCAATGCAAAAGCAACGCCAACTTGTTCGAATGTGTTTTTTATCAACTATTTTCGTTTCGATGCGCCCTCTCTCGTAGGTCTAGGAAGGTGCCGGCTCGCTGGAGGAGGTCGGTGCCCGAACCGCAAGAGGTTCCCGACCAGGAGGAGCTCAGCGTGGGGATGAAGCGGATGTGGAAACGGATCACCGATCAACTGTCGGACAATTCGGATCGTCGGCAGTACGGCATCGGGGTGGTCGGCCGTTACCTGAAGAGGAGCTTCCGCAAGGAGAGGATCACGTCGGACGTGAAGGAGCAGTTGGATGACATGGACGATCACAGGTTCGATATCTCAACACCAGGTGGCACTGTTGTTAGTTATGGTGTTTCTTGATTTTCACGGGTTGTAATGGGTGTGATCCTTGATGTTTTCAGGCCTTTTTTTACGTACTGGGTGACTACAGTCCAGATATTAATTACTATCATATCACTTGCTGTGTATGGATTTGGTCCGATTGGATTTGAGCAGACACAAAGATCGGGGCTGGTGAGTTTTACCGGCAAAATAATTCAGCTGTACTAGTCTCGTACTCTTTGATCATCACACTTGCAATTCGTTTATATTTTTATTTGTGCGCTGTCCTAGGTTCTGGTAACTAGTTTGTCTTTGCAACAAGTGGATTACTACGAGCCGGACAATTTTTGGATTGGTCCAAGGGCGGTGAGTTAATTGGCAATTGCTGGGTCTTTGAAAGTGCCAAACCGTTTTGAATTTTTGTTGTGCGTCGCACCTTAGTCCTCAGTTCCTGACGACTTATGGTGCACTGATCATGGGTTTGATTATCTGGGCAGGCTCTTGTTTATTGGATTTCGGAGTACCGATCAAAAGTGTAATCAAATGACTAGTCATAGATCAAATCATAGATCAGTTTCTGCTTTTAGCAACCTACTGTTATGAACTGGTGAATATAATTGCCTTTATATCGGGCATTAAAATAAATGAATGTTTATTTGTTATTTATGATCCTAATTATTAACATTTCATGTATCCAATATTGCGTGTTGGATTTATTTTCGTCCCGGCAGGCGGATCTGGTTCATTTGGGCGCCAAATTTGCACCGTGTATGAGGAGGGACCGCAACGTGCATCAGGCTATAGACCGCGACCGGTCGACGGAGCGCAATACAGCCTGCTGCATTCGAAACGACAACTCGGGTTGTGTGCAGACCTCGCGGGACGAGTGCTCTGTAAGGATGTTCCCCAGTTAGTGCTCTTCTCCCTCTCTCTGTCTGTCAGTCGTGTCGATTTCTGTAACTCTGTCCGTCCTTTTGTCTCGGTTGCAAATTGCACCCAATTCTCAGCTGTCCTTTGTTTTCATTCTTTTCTCGAGAGCGTTCTCGGTTTCATCTCTTGTTCACATTGGTGGTGGCTAACCAATTTCAAACACAGTGGAACACGAGCGTAGATCGTTTAGGTGGATTCGAATAGACCCAGCGAAACGTCAGCCAAAACATACAACTTTTTTATTGAACTATTACACTGAATATTTGATTAATTCTGAGTTAACGTCTTACGACTGTTAGCAAATTAAGTAACACCGTATTCTAAAATAGAGTGACTATTCGGTTTATTCAAATTAAATAACACCGAATTTTAAAATCGAGTGACTATTCGGGTTTGCAATGCAAATTCACTGGCGCTAACTTTTGACATTCGAGATTTTAATTGCTATAGTTAAAAATATTTTAATATGCTTAAATTTGCTGTTCGGAATCGATCGTTATAACTGAGTTATTACTTTTCTTTAAAAATGCTCGTTTGACAAATATTATTTTCTTAAAAATATTATTTTGCTAATTAAAGAAAATCATGTACAAATCACATTTGATAGGCCATTCATCCGAGTATAAACGAAGATCATATTTATCTTACAATATACCTCTGCACTGTCACTTATTTTTTATAATTTATAGTTTTTGCTTAGTTTTGGCAATTTCAAAAATCGAGATCTTTTATTCTTAATTCACGAGACAATCGAACGTAGAGTAGTAAAATGGTTGTTAATTTCTGTGATTGTTTGAAATTTCAATGTTAATTTAGTGTTTTATCATTGCACTTTGGTGGTGATTTGGACGTTCTTTTTATCTCTTTCATCTCACTCTTGATACGAGGATTGCTTGCTGGGGTACGGCAGGTTCAGCATTTTATACATTTATATCACTAACCAGTGTGACATATATCATGTGTTTGCTTTTATCCTTTTCCAATTGTGCGTTTGCTTTCCTTATCACTTAGCGTAAATATGTGGTAAAACCAATTCGAAAAGCGGATAAAAATTTCGAAGTTTCGAATAAATTTACCATAATTGTTCAATATTTCACATTATCACTCGCATGATATCCTAATAATACGGGTTTAATTTTTAGACCTGAGAAAATAAATGGAAGATGCCTAATAGAGATCGTTCTTTGTTAACGTGTATAAAACTTATCTGTCTGGTTTGAATTTATCTTACCACTCAACAAATCTGCTAGAGCATTAAAATATTTCCCATTTGGAAATGCTCTTGTTGATTACACCATCACCCAATTTATTTCACTGTTAAGACACACTTATTACTCTGTAGTATGATGTTTCATAATATCTAGAAATGTTTTTGACTTGGTGATTAAATTGTAAATGACTTGGTGCACCTACTGCACGCAAGCATTGTGCATGCTAGTTATATTGTCTATTGCCACTCACATGCCAACACATACACCAAATTTATGACACATTGTTTTGCATAATTTACAACACCATAGACGCACAGATTCAATATACAATTATACAATTTTTTTATTTACTTTTTAATACAATTAGCGACAAAAAAATTAAAGAAATAAATTGCGAAATACATCAATCACGCCACATTTTTATTCGAACTACACAACAATTTTTCACCAATTCGCATTGCTCATTACAATTTTTTTTTCTGTAATCAGTTGCTTTGTGGTAACATTTTATTTCAGTGGTCATTGAATTCTAGTTATTCCTTTTGATAAAGCTCCTCTCCTGATAAACTATTGCAGATAAACGTGTTCAATAAGAAATGCTTTGCATCAAATATTTACAACAATTAAAACACAGATTTGACTTGTGCAGTGGCATCTAATGACCTGTCAACAAACACGTCCTCGCCTTTTTGCTGTACCAGTTGCTTCCTCAACACTAAATTACCACAAAAATTACATTAACAGTTTTATCGGCTACATAGATGTTGTCACTATTAAAAACGCAATACTTCCCGAACGGTTTGCCTCCTATATTTAGCATGAAATTTGTACTCAGCATTAGCATGAGTTTGAAATAAAAATGCTGTTTACGATTGCGCGTAAGCCTCAATCAAGATGCTCATCCCCGATTGTCCCTTCTCTAGACCACCATTTCAACGTGGAAGAAATGGGATTTCGACAACACTGGACCAGGTGGTAGAATATCCGGCTCAGTTTGTGGGCAAGATCCGAGGTACGTTGTGTATTGCACGAAAACCAATTTGTCCATTTGTACATACAGTTAAATTACTTCGGGTCTGAATTATTTCGGTTTTTTGAATAAAACGTAAAATATGAATTTTGCTCATCACTTTTCTTGCAGTTATTGCAGTGATCCTCCGTCAGCACCACCGTACAGTTGGCCAGATGATATAACCAAATGGCCGGTAAGTTTCACATGATTGGTGAATTTGACGCATGAAATCTGTTTAGCAGTCGGAAATTTTCAGAAATAATTTTGTAAATTCGAAATAAAATCGCTCTAAAAATCCTGTGACAAACAATGTGGTACTTTGCTTGTTTTAGTACTCGTCTACAACTTCTGACTTGGGTTAGACGTTCTGAATTGCAATAAATAAATTTTCTGTTTTTTTACCTTTCCGTTTTTCTACCATTTTGGTCTTTTCTACACAGAGGGAAATCAAATTGAACTTGTTAATCCGTTATTATTTATTTTTCTCCCAGATTTGTAGGAGAAGAGTACGCAGTGATCTAAGTCGTGCTGCTCACGAACACATGGCATGTGAAGTGATTGGGCATCCGTGTTGCATCGGGATTCTAGGAGAGTGTCACATAACCACTCGAGAATACTGCGAATTTGTAAGAGGATTCTTCCATGAAGAAGCTGCTCTCTGCTCTCAGGTAGGGTTTTACCGTAAATTCACTGAAACCGAATTTGTCAAAGGTTATACGAGTGTTTTACGACATAATATTTTATTTTTAAACTGAGAATGCATGTATCGTACCAAGGTATACCTAACTTTATATATTCTTCTCGATCTCGATTAATCGCTATACAATCTCGAATAATATCTCGACTTCTGTGCGAGCCGTTACATAATGCGCAAATATTGCGAGTACATAAATTATGAATACATCTTAAACACAAATAATGTATGAATGAGTGTGATTTTATTGTAGATACAGTTGTAATGTAATTAAATTTATTCTTTTATAACTATTTTATTGATTTCATAGGTTTCTTGTTTGGATGACATATGTGGCATGATTCCCTTCTACAATCCTGATGTTCCGGACCAGTTTTATAGGCTGTGGACCTCGCTCTTTCTTCATGCTGGGTACGCCGTTTAGCCGGAAAAGTTTCGCAAATTTCCAATGTTTTTAAATGAATTTCAGCTATCATGTCATGGATATTTCCTGTTGTCTGTTTCGTTTGTTTGAGTGTACAAGCTAATTTTAACCCGTTGAATTTGTTGTTGTCTTTCGCCAAATAGGTTAGTTCATCTTTCAGTATCAGTGCTGGTGCAATTTTTTCTAATGCGAGATCTTGAGAAGCTCACCGGTGCTCTTAGGATAAGCCTCATCTACGTAGTAAGCGGGGTTGCCGGAAATTTAGCCAGTGCCATCTTTGTGCCGTACAGAGCAGAGGTAAGAGACAATGGATTTTTTAATGTTTTGTGCTATTTGATATTTGTTTCTATTGACAATAATTTTCAGTAACAACTCGTGTTTTCAAAAAACTTATATAACCAAGTTTTTTTAGTTTCCAAATATATCATAACCGAAAAAATCACTTTCGATAAATATACAGTAGCTATAATAATCTCTAGAGCATACTATTTTTAATATAACATTACTGATGATTACTATTCTTTTGAATGATCTTTATTGATTAGATGAATTATTCTTCGAATTTTTAACAAATAAATTTTTGATTTATCATCGTAAATACCCATTTAAACGTGAAATTACAAAAAAAAATACCGAAAAGGAGTTGCACATACACACAAACTGAAATTTTCTGTGCATTCGTTAAACATTGTTTAGGTGGGTCCCGCGGGCTCCCAGTTCGGTCTCCTAGCGTGCCTCATTGTTGAAGTCATCCACTGCTGGCAAATGCTGAAGAAGCCGGGCATGGCGCTGGCAAAACTGTTGGTGATCGTTCTCGTACTTTTCATCCTGGGCCTGCTGCCCTGGATCGACAACTATGCGCACCTCTTTGGGTTCATCTTTGGTTTTCTACTGTCCTACGCCCTGTTGCCTTTTGTGTCTTTCGGCGTGTACGATCGTCGGAAGAAGGTCACCCTCATCTGGATCTGTCTGCTGATCGTCCTCACCCTCTTCAGCATTCTGCTGCTCCTCTTCTACATCTATCCCATCTACGAGTGCGAGTTCTGCAAGTACTTGACTTGTTTGCCCTTGACGCAAAACTTTTGTACGACACAGGACATCAATATCACTAGCAGAAGACAGTTATGAGATGCGGTGTGCACAGAGATATTTTGTAAATTAACGAATAATAATAACAATAATGAAGAAAAACAAAAAAAAATACCAAAAAAAAAAGAGACTCCGAACAAAAAGGATCACATCAAACCACACAACTGCAAAACAAACAACAAAAAACATATACAGCAATTTATTCGCAGGATGAAACATCAGTCTCGAAGCGCATTTGGAACAACCGGATCTTAGAAACTACCCCCTCACCACCTCCCCCGAGTGTGGTGCCATCACATGCTGTCCATGAGAAATGATGACGGTGTTCCTGGCTGCTACCGCGCCAGAATCACCGTCACCGTTGTCGCGTGGTTAGCTCTTCCCTTTCTCGGCGGAGCCCAATCTGCCCACCCCCACTTGTGTACATTGTGCTTGTCAGATTCTAACTATTTTCCCAAGTGCCAAATAATATAACTGAGACAACGTTTTAACAGAATACAACCGCGCGGCTCCCATCGTTGTTTACTATTATTATTACTATTATTATTTGTATTATTTGTCGTGCCACATCGGAACCAACTTGCCAAGCCAACGTTTTTCGCAAACGTATTGTTTCGAAAATGGGGAAGAGAAAGAAGGAGGCGATATTTTTTTTCCAATGTAAAATATTTTTTTTTAATTTTATTATTATTACAACTATGTTGGAATGAGCAAAGACCGGCCATGCACACAAACGACTGATTTTCCACGCGTCATGTTGCAGATGATGATACTAACCATGTGAGCTTGTAATATCGCTCCTTGCACATCTATTTTACATGCAAATCTATTTTTTGCCTACAAAATGGCTACATTTTTGAAACACTGAAATCTTGTAAAATGCGGCGTTATGGTCATGGTTGTTTGATTCCATAGAGATATGAGGGTGCAGTAATCCTGTAGTGCATTAGGCACTACGCTGATTAAAAAAAAAAAAAAAACATTTTGAGCATTTTCGGAAGCTAAAACCTATTTTTGAACGTCGAATCGACATTTATAGAGTAACTGGCATGACGTACTAGAGTAGTTTAATAAGTATTGGGAATCCTATACGCTTTTGTTTATGCGATTGTTTGGGTGCATGTATGTTCTTGTTCTTTCCATCAATTATGTACTCGTATATACTTTTTTTTACGGAGTTCGACGTCACTATGTGTGCGTGGAGCATTTTTCGTGTATGACGTAAACGTCATATATACGTCCCCCTCATTTATAATGTGTGACGTACCGAGCTTTAATTAATACCGACATTTTATTATTTTTTGGTTCAATGTGAGAACGCATTGCCAAATGTTACTTTTAAACGATATTATTAAGGTATATTATTTTCAGCAGACTGTGACCGTCTTTACTGACATAATTCAAAATTAAACTACATTTCGCTTGGTGGATTTCAATTGTGCAAGGTTGGGGCTCAAATTAAAAAATAACTGACGTCAACTTATCCGTAAAATGAGTACAAGTTGTTTTGCCGCAGTATTGCGCATACAAAAGTGTTAAACACGCCCAAAAAGGTGCAGGTGATTGCGGATTTTAATCGACACCAACTTTATATTCATTTACGGTAAGGGTATCTTTTTGAATGTCATAAACTCATGATAATAATCAATCGGGCGAGTATGTGATTTATAAAATTGTTGATGTGTTATTAATCAACTAATTTTTACCGAGTCAAATCGGTTGATTTAAAATGTGGCATTCTAGAACATTATTATTTACTAATAATAAATTCAGGCATTCATCATATTCGTATTTTGAGTGCACTGTGCACAAACTGGTGTGATGGTACAATGTTGAATGGACGGGTCTTCTGCTACCAAAAAGCATTGAAAATATAATTTTTTATTGATTGGTTATTGTTTGAAAAACAAAAAAGTCAGCGAGACTTGGCGGTAGGTACTATTATGTTGCCAATTTAATCAAATTAACAAATACACCTATTTATTCTTAAATAAAAAGAAAAAAAAGGGTTAAAGGACGAACCGGCGTAGGTTTCATGTGTTTAGAAAATTGGACTGGGCCGATTGTGTTGTTAGACGACTACGTAATATTGTTTGATTATTGTATTGGTAATTTTCTGTTTAATTACCCGAATTTTAAATATGTTTTTTTGATTGGCCTTCTGATAAAATCCACACAATGCAAGTCTTGTTAAACAAGCCTTAGATTTCTAAGAAATGTGATGAAGTTGATGATGATGTGATGAAGTATTCGGAGGCAATGAATTAAAAGGCTGATCTAAAATACCCACTTTCTCTTGACTTTTTTTCGCTGTAGCAATGCGATTCATATTAGCGTTTTGCTTAAATTTCAGGTTGTGGATTTAATTCGTTTCATCGCATAAATTATTTCAGAGTTACTTCGTCTACAGATGTAGTGTTCAGTAATTTAACGGTTTGAAAATTGCGCGCATCTAGAAAATAATCGATAGAATTTCACTATCGATATAGTACAGTCGAAATAGATTGTTCCAACCGAAGGTGGGTGCGTTAAACATAATGTTTATGCTCCTAGAAATTCCAATGCTTGTGAGAATAATGGACGTTGCTGAAATATTCAGATAATAACGCAACCAAATGCTGATTGCAATCAGAGCAGACGGGAAACTGTATGCGGAGAAACCGGAGCAAAGGTCACTATCCGTCACTTCACTTCAAAAAATGGCTTCACCCGAACGTGATGACAAGCTGCGACTGCGAAGAGCCCAAAGTGTCAACAGGGCCGAAGATATTTCCTACGAAGAGAAAAAAGAGAGGGCCAAGCAACCGGACAAACCGTAAGCAGTCGTTTTCAAATACTCTCCCATCATTTTCGTGTCTTTTAGACGAAACTTTTGGTGTCTCCGCGCTTTATGCACTGGCGAAATCGGTGTCTAGACGTCTCTTATCATTTTTGCACTCGTATGCACTTTGTGTCGTATAATGTTTAATGGGGGTCAAAGTACATTGCTTCTAGTCAATTACCTATCGATGCCTTAATGAGAATCGCAGGCTTGAAAAAATAAGCGAAAAGTCAACCCAGAGAACAGTTCGCCTGCGGGCACGTAGTTATGAGTTAACCGCCCCCTTGTTCCAATTGTGTCAATAACACAATCACGTGTAAGACCACGTTAGACGTGATCTCGTAAGACTTTGTTTGCACGTGTTTAAAATAGAGAATAGTCTTAAAAGATTGGCCATAAATTCATCTTATGGATAATTCAGACTTGATCCTTGATGGTAGCCTCCTCGTGTTTGACCTTTGATTTGACGGTGCCCTTTTTTTAATGACTAGACGTTCGGTGGCTTAAAATGAGCTGTATCAGTTAATGCATGGTTGTAGTTGGCATGTTTCTGTGTTGCAATAATGAATGGCAAGAATAATACATACCTGAATGTGAGCCTGAAAATGTCATTCATTATTGCAAATTTAGTGCAAAATTTAACAAATGTTTTCTAAATCACAAATATTTTTCCAGACTATTCAGGGTCACCTTATTAAACTTTACATCTTTCCTGTCTGCGAAAATAATGATAGTAAAATAATGTTATTTTGTGTGAATGTGAGATTACCAGTTAAGACTCTTGTACTTCTTGCTCGAACATTTGGGGGTGTGCCAAGAATGTAGTACACTAATTTTATTTGGAGTTAAGAAGGGATTTGTTTGGTGTTGTCACCGAGCCATGTATTTTGTTTGACCTTCAATTCTCTAGCTCAGATATATACCAATTTTTGTTGGTGATGCAACCACATTGGTATCATCCTCCTTGATCAATCATTATCTGCCACGGTGGTTTTTTTAATGCTTAACCCTTTTGTTGATCACACCAAATAAATATGTAATTTTTAATTGTTGACCACGTTTCAGTTATGGTACAAGAAAATGTACTACCTTTTCTCTAGTTCTAATACAAAAATTGTTTTAGGAAAAATGGTGAAATGGTAAAAGTTCAATTTATCAATTCATGTATTTGGTCAATTATAATTATTAGATAAACGATTGTTTAAAATTAATATTTCGGGTGATTTTTTATTTGTTACAGAATTCACCATCCTAGCACATCTCTGTTGAGTTCGACAAGCGGATTCGACAACTATAGGGGCATATTAAATTTGTGTATAGTATTATTGGTAAGTACATAAATAATAATAATATATTTAATATTAATACATAAATATTATACAGATACGCAGTAATAAATTGATTTTTATTACAGGTGCTTTCCAATGGCAGGGTAGCTCTTGAGAACATTATAAAGTGAGTCTGCTATGAGCGGAAATCTATTTTTCGTTTTGTCAATATTGCATTTTAGCCCTTAGTTTGTTACAATTTTATAATTTTCTTTATATTAAAATGAATAATTAAAAACAATTTTCAAGGTTTTTTTTTCTATTGGAATGTGTTGAATTTTCCTAATACAGTGGATTTAATTATGATTTACCTTGTTCACGTTTACCAAAATATTTCTGTTCCTTTAGATACGGAATCTTGGTGGACCCGTTGCAATGGATGCAAATGTTTATTCAAGAGCCATTCTATTGGCCCAGTATCAATTTAGTAATGCGTATGTATTCTTTGCAGTAAATCAATTGTCCATCACGGGAGGTTTATAGTTCAACCATTCAGTACCTGATAACACGAGTAAAAAACACACAATATATTACCCCACTCGTGTCTGTCAAGAGGTGTGTCGTTAAACAGTGTGTTACATGTAATAAATGAATGGCATTTTGCGAGTGATTTGGTAGTATTTGTTTGTGATACTACGTGGCCGAAACAAATATTTGTTGTCTTATCAGTTGTATTTTCTGCTTTCCAGTTTGCAATGTCTTCATTCTTGTTTGTTACAAATTGGAAGTAATGCTAGCAAAGGTACGGTTATATCAAGATAAAGGACCATTGTCATCTAACAAACCTGATTATTGACAACAGGTCCTCCGATATTATATGGCTGGTAGCGTTGTTACCAAAACAAAACAAAAAACAATATGGCCATATTTATATAGAAACTTCGCGATAATAAATAAATTAAAATCATATTTTTTATTTTACGATTATCCATTTAAAACAAATGCTTTTTCTCCTGTACGTATATTTAAAAATGCTTAGATTTTTTACTTCACAGGAAAATATTGATTAAATATTACAACTTGATTAAACTGTCATTATTCTATTTAAAATTTAATTTATTTTCTAAACTAAATATCACTTGAGGTGAAGAATATTTCCGGTCCCCCAATAACCTTTTTTCTTCTTCTTGGAACAGAATTCCATATCGGAGGGAGCTGCCAGGAACATCCATGTGGTCAATTTGATCGTGATCCTCATTTTCCCGGTCCTCTACGTGTTAACAGTCACTGTCGCCCCGGTGGGCGCGTCGTTTGCTCTGCTGGGGGTCAGTTGCGTTTTCCTAAAGCTCGTCTCGTACCTCAGCGTCAACCGGTGGTGCCGTGAGGAACGCAACAAGCATACGTCCTCAAATCGCCGAAGGCGATCATTTTCCATGAATTGTGAGTAAAAACGCAGGGGAATTTTATTTGGAAAATGTAAATTATTATCACAAACTGCTTTGTCGAGGATGGAAGACCGAAAATATTTTTTTTAGTAGGGAAATTCCCCCTCACTGTAGTGAATATCACTGCAGAAGATTCTGTATGTATCATTCGTGTTGCTTCGGCAATATGTGAGGGGCATATTGTCACCAGTACCCCAGAATCGAATAAACGAGAGCCTGGGCCGGGAATCGAACCCGGGACCGCCCGCTCAGCAGTCAGTTGCCATACCCACTGAGTAGCTGCAGTTGCTGTTACTGTTACTCTTACAGTTTCTGTTACTGTTACAGCATTGTTGCAGTTACTGCAGACACTGAGTAACTGAACTTGCAGTTGCCATACCCACTGAGTACCACTGTATTCATTTTTAATTTGTGTGAAGTCCTCTATGAATATTCTTATAGGTCGCTTTACACAAATGAAACGTATCAAAAATAAAATTGCAAGTAATAAAAGTAGTTTCTATTTTTGCACTTGAGAAAATGACATCTTTCTTTATATCTTCCACATTATCTCTAGCTAAGGCAGCAGTTGGAATCGACAAGCAGGATACTGAGTTGGTTTTGTATCCGGACAATTTAAATTTGAAAGGTAGTGCTACCCGTACATGTTCTACTCGCGTTTTTCCAATGCGTCAATCTCTATATTGAAAGTCTCCGCATGTAATTGCATAACGCTGTTCATATTTCTGCATTTTTACGAGGAATAATGAATATGTAAACCAAAAGTAAGAACTTAGTTCATTTATGCGTGCTTACTAATATATTCTATGCTGAAATATGCATTTACATATATAATTTCATGTCTCGGTAATTGGTATCGTAATAACTGGGCGCATCGGTGTTTTTCTATTGATTTCGGGCGCATTGATAAATGATATATTTATTTCCATAAATTCATCACCTTTCGTTTTGTTTATGTTAATTCGACCAATTATGCTTAATTAAACTTTTAAAAATGTGTTAATGATGGGTGACGATTTGGTTGTACCCTTTCAGACTTATACTATTTCCTTCTTGCACCAACCCTCTGTTACGAGCTAAACTTTCCAAGGTCCGCACGCATTCGCAAGCGTTTTCTCATGGCTCGCATTGCGGAAATGGTATTTTTTTCCTTTAACACTTTCTTTTTTAATATTTGCTTTCTCAATGATTCGTCTACATTTTCAATTTAACATTTGATCGATCACCGAAAACAATCTAGATAACTAATATTGGGTTTTAAGATTATGGATCATTGATCATTAATTATGGATAATCATTGAACGGGTTAATTGCGCTGACGTCTTTGGATGCGTTAATTTTGCTGACGTCATTGGATGCGTTCTACTGCGCGGTCTTTTATGGCTTGTAACTTGCAAGAGTTTGAATATTTGTCGTATCGCTAAGGCAACGACCAATTAATCCTATGATGGGTGGGTTTTGCCATTATCGTTTATACGCGTCTATTAAAATTCATAGTCCATAAAGCCATAGCCCAAAGAGGAGTTGCTGAGACATTTACGCAAAGGTCAAATGCATATTTAGATTTATTTAAAAGTTCTGCTCCTACATAATTATGCGTCTCAATTTAAGGTACATTGTGCGATAATAAATAATTTTCTTAATTTTCTTAATAAATAATTTTCTTAATTTTCTAAATAAATAATTTTCTTAATTTTCTCTGGATTGATGTTCGGTGGTCTCATCCGCTAGCTGTCGCTCACGTCTGATTGGTCGTATGACACTTGTGCGTTTAGTTGTTTCTGGTGCAGCTCTCGCT
>JAUJYS010001293.1:0-17928 GCA_033995665.1 Melogona broelemanni | reverse complement strand
TAGAGATTCGAGGGTGCAGTAATCCTGTAGTGCACTAGGCGCTACGGTGATTTAAAAAAAAAAAAAAAAAAAAAAATTTGCAACTATGTTAAATCCTTACAAATTCAGAAGAACATCAATTGAAGTCAAGTTTGGAAACAATTGCAAAACCATTTTATAGGCAATAAATAAATTCGGAGAAAGTTGTACACAAACCTACAACGAATGATCGCAAAAAAAAAAAGTATTGACATCATTCGTGAAGCCGATAATTTTAAATGTAGAAATAAATTAGAAATAAATTCTGATCCGTTAAGATCCTTGTCTAGTTTTGCAATTGTTTTGATTTGTCTTGTATTCAACTGCAGATATCTGAAATATATCTTGTCATTTGAAAATTTGGCTTTGCCTAAGCTTCTGACATGAATACGGATTTTTAACGCGTACCTGACAACGTTCTGACACGGGTCACACGGCTTGTATTTTCATTCTGAAAAAAAGCCGGGATTAGGAATTTTTGTCGTCCGAAAAAATTCGGAGGTGTCGGTCGGGAATCGAACCCGCGATCACTGGCATAGTACGCGAACGCGTTAACCACTCTATCGTAAAAATGCACGTGCCGTTGCCTTACGAATCGCGATGGTCCCGCCACATACTTTAGGCATCCGCGCGTTGCATGTCTGGTCGTTGTTGTTGTAGTAATTCCATTAAAAAATCGTTTATTCCGCGAGAAAACATCGCCGCCAACGCGGTGGGAGCCGCTCCACCGACGCTGGAAACGACCGCCGTTCGGGCGCCGTCGTGCCTATATTAAATCGAGCAGGAAATCTCCGATAATTGGTTGAGCACGAACGAAGGAATAAAATTATCATAATGATGTATCGTTTTTGTCATCTCCCCGAGTAATTGTCGAGTGTGTGCGGTAGGGAGCTTCGCGAATAGAACGGCACAGCCTTCATCAATGCATATCAGGGCTACCTGCTGCACCCCCAACCACCACCACTCAACTATTTCTAAACGCCCCTCCCTTCACCCTATTTATGATGGCTTTTGCGTCCTTTTGTCAACAATCGGTTCGTCGATTTAGATAAGGGCTCAACAAACTGGCGGAGTGGTCAAAATGGGGGCAACCTAGATCTGTTGTGCGAGAGATGGGATAATGTATTGGGTGGACGCCAGATGGCGCTGACGTCCAAATCGATAGCATTTATTATTGGTGAGGTTCGGCCGCGTCGAACCTGGACGAGGAATTATCACTCCCGTTAATTGAACTATTGTTGTACACGTGCGATACTAATTCATACTGTAGAGTAACCGGCTGGTTGAGCGACGGTCCCGGTTCGGTTCCCGGCAGCAGATCTCGTTAATTCAATCTCTGAGAATAAGGGAAAATGTGCCCATTCGAAGTGCTGGTTTCCTACACACTGCAATATTTTTTATTTGAATGTTCTAGTAAAAATATGGCAGAATAGAATTTCGATTTAAAGATGAACCACTTCTTGGAGTTATATTCAATTTAGTTTTCATGCAGATTTAGTAATTTCGTTTAAACTTTGAACTGGAATCAGACATCTCTTCTTTTGGAAGCATCTTATAGCCATATGTTTAATATAACAGTGTCATATTCGCTGTTCATTGAAATTTGATATTTTAAGATATTTCAAGAATATTTGGACATGCTGTCTCGCTAAGCAAAAACGTATTTTAATTAATTAATTATTTTTTTAGTCCTGTCTTGTTAATATCAACATAAGAGATTATGTGCCCCTCGTGTCCACCACATTTCCACAAGTACCCCAAGATCGCATCAACGGGAGCCTACGCCAGGAATCGAACCCAGACCGCCCTCACCACAGTGGGTTGCAATATTTTGGATGGCATTTTCTTGCAATAAGCGATCACCTTTCTACGTCATTCACATTTATTCGCACCTTGATCTACATAGCGATATCAAACTTGCGGTAACGTCATTCATTCTTGGATGTCTTTTTATTATGAAATGTCTCCTTCTGTTGGGTTGGCCGACATTTGGCAAAACGACATCCGTATACGAACAAAGGCCGCAGACAAAGCCAAGTTTACGCGGGAAGTAAAAAAAAGGAACGGTGCTCTTTCATCACAGACGTCAGAAAGGCTCATAAATCGGTTTTTCCGCTTTCTGGTCCCAAAATTGCGAGCATGTATATATGGATGTCGAGGTGCACATACGTACACACGGAGATGAGTTGAGGTTTGAAGAAAAAAGTAGAAATGGAAAAAAAGGAAAAAGAGAGAAAAAAAGAGGGTTGTGGGAAAAGAGCGGACGATTTTGGCGAAAAGGAATTGGAACTGTCACGCTGTTAGAGAACGGCAAAGATTGATTCGTCGGCATCGGAACAATACCCAGGAATCTGTGCTGACAGCGGTAATGAAATTTTGATGGAAGTTCAATAAAGCTTAGAGAAACAACGGTGTCAGTCGTCCAAAACCAGGACACGTATCCCACTCGAGGCCTGGGCTCCATTGCAGCCTCATGAGACCCCAGAGTGCAGACAAACACGCGCTAAAGCAGACCATAGATCTTGCCGAAGTATTTTTCAATTTTCCCCCTTGTCAAATGACAGACTAGGCTAGGTAGTGTCATTTAATCTCAAATATCGCCGCTGTATAAACCTGCTGTGTAATAATGGAGTATTACATTGGAATCATGGAAATATTTGTATAAAATATTAAATTTATTTGTTTATATATTTAGTTAAATGTGTTTCATAATAAGGAAACATATTGGTTTACAGTGAATTTGACAATTAATTAGCATCAAAAGCATTCACTTATTTTTGGATTATTCACAAATTATAATTAATCTGGGAATTAATTAAACGCTGATTTGTGTTGTTCACTTACCGAATTAATGATAGTTCCCGAAGCACAAGCGTAATATGAAAAATTCACTTACCTAAAAAGAAACAGAAAAAATAGGTCAATATTATACATAATCGAACAACAATCAAACACAGTTAGAACAACATTTTCTTACTTTGCATACTCGTTTAATCAGGTGACAAACAGTAATCAATTCGTTCGCAATAGTTGTATCGACTGTTGGCTTTGAGACTATAATGTGGGATTTACATCCATTTGATCGGCGAATCTTTGCTTGGCGAGCAACTTTTACACACTTATTAAGAAATCTGAGCAAAAAAAGCTTGCCGAGCAAGTTTCTACCAGCTCTGATCATCCATTTATACTCGAAAAGTTCGTAAACGTTCCTAGCCAAGCAAAAATTCGCCGAGCACAAGCTCTAACCTAAACCTAGTGTAACAGAAACAAGTAATTTTTTTTTTGCGAACATGCCCTTCTTCATAATAAGTATAATACCAAAAATAAAAATCCGTTATTAAACCGACTCACCCTTCGAAGCGCAATGTAAATATTTTGCGAAAAACAATAATAAAAAAAAACTTCGAAAATGAAAACATCATCCCTGACAGTCTCATACACAATTGATAACAAAAAGCAAAATGGAAGGCGGGGATAGAAGACTCAAGAGATTGTTGGGCGTGCTAAAGCTATACGAAGAATAAGGGGGTATTAGGGAGGAGTTTCTGGACTGGAACCAGCGACCCAGAGCACGTAGGCTCCACAACATTTTATGCCCAACTCGATTCCTTGAAACCAGAGCGAAAACAAGGGGGTAGTTTTGGGAAGTATGGGGGGGGGGGTAAAACTATGTGTACGGCACGAGAAGCAAAGGGGGAAAACCTAAGGACATTTAGAAGAAAAAGGGGGAGACACACATATACGTGTATATATATATATATATATATATTATAAGGCTTGCCCATAAAGGCCTGGGTATGGGGGGTGTGGATAGAATATTGTGGGGGCACGAAAAGTAATGGGGATTTTAATGGGTCGTTATACAGCCAAGGCAGGGTTACCACGCGCGAATAGTACACGTGCAGTAGTAAATTGCGAATAAGTTCAAGATGTGGGTTCGCATTTATTTGGAAGGCGCTGCTGCCACGCCGCGACACCCTTATCTCGGTCGAGCCACCCCCAACAACGCTCTTAGCTTTTCTCGCTATTTTTCCCCTCATTAACCTATAACCCACTCCCGTGACGTTATCAGAATGAAAGAGAAAAAAATCTAGAAAAAAAATTAGTTACCAGAACTTAACTCATTTTTCTAATATTTTATTCAGCCCTCGTGCTGGGTCGTAAACACACGTGGTGGCATGGACCGATAGTACAGCGAGTGACTACTAATGGGATTCGAACCCCCAAACTATTAACGCTATTTCTCCTTAATGGAAGTAAATCAGGAACTTGGATCAAAATTTGATACAAAACTACAGCTACATTTTTAGTTGCACGCGTAAAACTACTTAGGCAAGCGTTAAATTGCTCGGGGTTTAATTGGATCAAGTTAGTGAAAAATGGTTTTCTTCAGCGTTTTCGAGACCAAGTTAACATCGAAATATTTGTATGTGTGAGGAATTGAGCTCACGTCATCTGAAAAAATTATTAAGTCCGGTTTTGTACATCACGAAGTGTTCACCTGCGACGTGATACCAACTGATTTTCTAGCAGACCACCAGTGGCACTAACAACTGTCATTCATAAAGAATTATTCTGTCCGTTATAAGGCCCTCCTATTTAGGAGAACTCCTTATGACCGTTTTCACTAACTGTTTTGCGTTAATGCAACATAAAAGATGATGTATCACAACTTTGCTCAACATCTCTGTATCGACGTCGCATACTATTTCATATTTATTCCAATTTTTTCAAGAACGCTGCGCGCTTCCTGTTCCAGCGCGAACGCGGACAGACAAACGTCGTTTACCGATAAATTCGTTGGTCAGTCGGTCGCGGTGGCTGTCCCCCCGAGCGCGGGCGTGGGGTTGCATATATTGAATGAACGCATCTCAACGCCATAGAAAACGGTGGGCCATTATACAACTATATAAAACTATGAGCGAGGCGAGCAAGGGAGTGAGCGATCGGTTTGGGGGAAGGTGGGGAGAACTTTCTCTAGGCCAGCTTCTCTGAAGACGCAGAGCGGCCACTACAGAAATGAGCGTGGACGCGGGAGAAAGGGAAGCAAGTCGAGCGGAATGGAAAAAGAACAGCACTACAATTGGACGTCCAATCGCCGGTCTCCTGGCCTCGCCAGACCCGACAGTCAGTCGCTGAGAACGGCGACACGTGTGGTGAAACAGCATAAGCTGCACATATTGTTTGCGGTTAGAATGCACAAGTTTTATTTTTGGAAAGGAAAAACTTAATGACGTCCAAAATATATTTGATCGTTTCTTGACTTTGAACGTGTATTACAAATCACAGCGAAGTATGCAATGCAATGCGAGCAGTATCGCTACCAAGTAATAGTGCGTGTATTGCGGTATAGTATCAGAGGGAGCTTTTCAAAGCCCGGTTTTTGAATGTAAAATGAAAAATAAAGATGATCCTTAACCATTTAGGGACACCAAGGAAGGTTTTGAATGTGTTTGCTGTTTACGCAACAGATCAGAACACTTTTTATGCTAATTTTTATTTCATGTGACTAGTTTCCACAAAAAATGTTTTTTATTTTATGCGAATCTTTATTTTATAAAATAGTTTTAAGTGTAAAAATTTAAATGTAGGCTAAATTTAAAGTGCATGGCTCAAGTTATTCACCTGAATGCAATTGTTCAAAAGGACAATTGGCCACATTTTCTTCTTAGAGCTCCATTGGGGTCTCAGGATGACTTCGTAAAGGATGTGCGAGGTGCATTAGGCCTGTGCGCAAATCAGATCATTCGATGACGTCACCGAATTCACCCATTTAAACTGCTAACTTCGCTGTAGGTGAGCGCGGACCGTAACTATCTAACAAGGTATTTGTATCTTTTTTTGGGAGGTGGCGTATTTTACTCGTGTTTTTTTATCGTAAGCGTTGGTTTATTATCGGTGGGTCAGTGGCTCAATTGACGCATTCGGTGTTGGACATCGCGTTTCAGAGAATTCTGACGCATGGACTCAATCCACGTAGAGGAATAAAAATTGCACCTGGTTCCACTTGGATTATGTAGGGTTGAACCTACAATTTGTCAAGGGTATTTTTTTAGCCACTGTCTAAGGATGACTGAATGTAGGGTACAAATCCGAATTGGTTGCCAAAACGGTTTTTAAAACAAACACAATTTTTTTTTAAATTTTAATTATAGAATACAAATACGATAGTAGATTAGATTAAAAAAATATTTGTTACTATTTGTATTTACAAATGAAAATCGAAAAAATGAAACTCGGTTTGATTGGTTGTTGGAAAACAGGCTTTTGTTTTATGGGTACGCGTCAGTGGGTCACACGGGCAAAAAGCAATATCGGCCAGAGATCTCCTTGACGGTTGGGAGCCAGGAGAGCAGGGGAGGAGGTGGTGGGATTTGCTATACGGCAGAGATTATGAAGAAAGAAGACCGAAGTGGGTGGGAGTGTTAGTGTGATGGCTGATGCGCAGAGACGAAAGAAGGGGAGTGGGGTGGGAGACTTTGACGAGGGGAGACGAATGTGAGGGGATGGGGAAGAAGAAGAAGAAGAAGAAGCAGCAGAAGACGGGAACCGAGTACTTTGGTCGGTTCCCATTACTTTTGCGCCAATGATAATAAGCTTGCCGACTTGCTCAATGAAACAGACTGATGTCGAGAGTCGTTGCCGCTGATGAACGGAACGCCCGACCGACCACCCCGACGCTAGTCGACACTGTAGGGCCCACGTAAGCCTAAACGGTTAAGCCGCTCGTGTGAACGCGTGTGGCGGCTACAGGCTGCCTCTTTACTCGGGAAGGGGGGATCCCTCGGTCGAACGAACGGCTATCCCCGGATCCAGGGGAGAGTACAGGGCGACTAGCAAAAGGATGATTCCCCTTAGGGATTACTTTTCTCGATTATTGTCATTATTTCATTTTGGAGAACATTAAAAAAAAAAAAAAATTGAGTGCAAAGTCACAACTATCGGGTTAACTATCATCGATTAAGTACTTGTCATTGCTTTCGATTATTTGTTTCCATTGAGAAATGTTGAATTCTGTTTTTATTATATGCTTGTTCGCTAATTTTATACCTATATTACATTATTATCTTTCTACATCATCTTTTCAGAAGTAATTAACCAGTTTCATCGGCACATGTGTATAATTTGATGATAAATATTATAACAAAACAATTTTAATTTATTTATTTATCGTTATTTTTAAATAGATAACGAGTTCAAATAAGTAGCTGTGGAAAATACGTGTACATTATGGAACCGTGCAGATACTGTAGCCAAAAAGATCTTTTCAGATCAGAGTTTATTCAACCTGTATAAACCTATGCCTATCTTATCGTGTCTAAACTTTAAGGATATATGAATCTCTTGCTAATCTATTCTAAATGCACCATGTCTTTTACTTCTTATTTCCTAGCGCAATTTCACGTGAAGCTCGCGCGAAAATAAAACCTTAAACGTACCGAAGTAGACAACGCATTCAACAGTATTTACAGTTACTGCGAATGATTGCTAGTAAGAATCCAAAAAGCACCGCTACCCAATTGACCAACAACATTACCTAGAGTAAAAAAAGGGAGCCTCGCTCAGAGTCTGGCAATTTCAAAGCCGATTAATCCGTCACGTCGCTTCAATATCACAGTCCCACATAGATGAAACTAAACACTGCCTGGAACCTCCGGCCAAATGGTCGAACCGTGCTCGCTGTCTCTAAAGACTCTCACTCTGTCGACAGAATCAACACTGCGCAATATCGCCTTCATGTGTGCGCTCGGGGTGTACGGAGCGGACCTGTATAGGGTAGATATATCGGCAATCATTTACCGATAATCACTGTGGCTTTTGTTCCATCCCAGTGGACTACGCGGCATGCGGCAGTTTCGCGTTTTGCCTTCGGGGATCAGTCAAATTCTTCCATTCGTTTTGGCGCGTGCGGCCATCAGTGCTCTTCGCTCTATCGTTCTTTCGATACACGAACGTACGTCCAGCCATCAGTGCGTTACGGTGTGTCGCAAACTTTGGTACGGTGTCCCTTGGGGAGGGGGGGACGAAATTTCTCATTTATTGATTTAGCAGCCGTATTAAAAATTAAAAATTTCGTCTTATTTTTTCAATATATTTTTAATCACCTTATTTTTTATTTCGAATGTTCCTTTGGGATAACATTTCTTTGATATTTTTGCCGAAGCCGTCTTATATTTATGTAAAAGTATATGATTTAATTCCTATGAATAAATTTAACGTTTTTGTTTTAACCCCCTAGCATATAAATGTTTAATCTGTTTCAGTAGATTTATTCGTATTTAGAAATCAGTACTTTTAAAATGATTTCTCGCATTATATTTGTTATTTCAGGAAATATGTAGTATGTTTATTGATGGTTTGCTAGAAGTTATAGGTGGCGCTATTCATTTTGATTGGTCATTTGGTTCCCTCTGAAGGAGGCGCCACCATGTTTTCTGGGTAATGTTTTTTTTTACATTCTGCAATATATGAAGGCAGCACTGATACTTCTAATTTGTATTGCTCTAGGCCACAAATTGTCGTGCTAACTATGGTAAAATGCGAGAACGCAAGCGCCATCTGGCGATAACATAAAGCATCAAAGGAGATGGTTAAACCCAGTAACAAGACTCCAGTCTAGAAATAATTGAATATTCGAAGAGATAATTCTTGCACTAGTGCGCGAATCCAAAAAAGGTGTTTGCACCCCTGCTCCATCAAACGTAACGCTCAGAGTCAGTCCTGTTCTCCTCGTACACATACATGTACAAACTCTCTCGCCATCATTCGAGCGTAAATCGCATTGACACGTCGGGACTAAGCATTAGAACATCGGCGGCTAAACGTTAACGGCGCTTCGGCCTTGCTCGGTCGCGTGGCGAAAGGTGCTGGTGGTGGTGGTGCTGGTGGATTGCTGCGTGTGTATGTGTCTATGGTGGTGGTGGTGGTGGTGTGCTTGATGGGTCTGCATATACACGGCTCAATCTAGCACGTGCTTTCACGTTTCAGCAGTCGCACCGACTTGATGACTTAACCGCGTGCGCAGAGCCAGTCTCGCCTATCCCTGATCCCCTTTCCTGCCTCTTCTTGAGACCACGTCATCAATTGTTCTTGTGATTGAACGACAATTAACATCCGTTAATAATAATTGGTCTGCAATGCCTATTTAATCTTATCCATGTTGCAATGCGCGCCAGGTGGCGTCAGAGTTTCTCGATCGATGAGACATTTTTCCTTATTGTCCGCAGCAAAGACAAGAAATAAATATTCACGTCGTTGTTTATTTTTTATTTTGAGTTTTAACTGATAAAACATGCGATTAGGTGTTTTTCCGTTTTATGCGAATCTTGTAAACTATTTTATAAACTTGATTTGGCTAACGAAGCATTTGCATGATGAAGCATTTCATGTTTTGCACAGTTTAACTGTTGCTTAAATACGTGCCGTAACGCGCTTTAAATATCCTGCGTATCTAATTGAATCCAGACATCGTTTGTGTACAGGTCTCCACAAAATAACTTTTCCTGGAAGAAAAGCATAGAAAAACCGTCTAGTATAAATGACTATTATAACACATGATAAATGCATCTACAGTACATGTACCTATTTTTTTAAAGTGCACCTTCGGTGACTTTATGCTAGCGTATCTGATTACATATGGGAGTAGGCTAAAGCCACAGCTGAAAATCCCCTACATTCGTAATAATTTTTCCAGGCCCGTTTTAACTGATAGTATTGAATATGATTTGGCGTACTTGATTTCTCTTGCGGGGGTCACGTGAGGATAGACTAGGCGACCGAAGACGCGCTCTGACACAAAAAAATCCCTTCGCTCGCCTTGATGATATTTCTCCAAGGAGAGAAAATATTGTCGTCGCCACACATACACATACGCACGCATCTCTATATAAGTGTATGGCTCCACGTATCACATGTCTGATACATTCAGTCTGGCACGACAGATGTGACTCTCGGCGCACGCGCTGCCGCTAAGCGATGGCTCAACTTTAGTCAACAGAGGGTTCCGCCATTTGCCGCTAGAGGGGAGTGCGAGCGGACGCCGGGACATGCGGGCGAGTGAAGGCTTTGGCTCCATGCTCGGCCAACCATCCCTCGGTGTTTTTTTTTTGTTTTTTTTGCAGAGGATTTTCTCGGTAATCGTGGCATTTGGTAGACTTTGGCAACGTGTGTGACAGGAAACACACACGGGGACACAAAAAACTCCTCCCTAAAAAATGGGGATATCTTTTATTTCTGGCAAGCGATTGCGTGGTGAATGGTTGGGCATTGGCATGGTCACGTTTTTTGCGACACAATCTTGATAAGAGAACCGAATTGCATTGGGTTTTCCCCAAGTAACAATGGCTAAATGTAATAAATTAATTTAAAAGTGATTGTCATATTTTTAATGATTTATTATCGTCATAGTGCGCAAATCTACGTTTACAGCTTACTAACCAAACCTTAATCTTCGTTGAAATCCCTGATACATTTAATAGCTCACAGTGAAGGACTAGATCGTTTCAGAAACTCCCAAAATATTGAAAAATATATTTTTTAACATTTTTCTGCTAACAAATCGTTTGGGGTGTGTTTTTACCCCGACAAATGTAAGCATATATATATATATATTTTTTTTTTCCGGATCACTGTAGTGAATAACACTATAGTAGGTTATTGTACCCCTCGCGTCGCTGCGGCGATATATGAGGGGCACATTCCAGTACCACAGAATAGAATAAACGTAAGCCTGCGCCGGGAATCGAACCCGGGACCACCCGCTTAGACCATAGCCATAGACAATGACCATACCAAGACAATGACAATATGCCGGTATATTTTTAATTTTTGCTACAAAAACTTACACTATGAAAACAATGTCTTGCGAAAAAACAGGTGGGTAGTTTTTTTTAAAATATTTTGCTGCATAATTCACCAAGACTAACTAATCAATAATTATACTGTAATTTGCCACGCTCGTTATGAGGGGTATTTTCATCGGTTTTTACTTTGTATTGAAGGTGGGCGGCAAGGAGGGGGTGGGATGTTGAGAATAATCGGCCGTGTCGCCGTAAAATACGAAGGGGTAAAACCGTCTGGGGAATCACATCACGTGCCCAAATACGGGTGTGTGTGTTTTCTCCAGTCGGGATATCTCGCACCGCCCCCCCTCCCCACTCCACCCACAACCACCCCAAGAGAGACCCGCGCCGTACACAGTATATGGACTGCTAACGAAATTCTAACCAGATAATTGCATTGGAGTATGTGTGTGTGTGCGAGCGTGCAGGTGCCGCAAATGAAACGATTAATTCGAGAGAGCTGGTACATGTCCTCCCCTCTCCACCACCCTCCAACCAACCCTCACTACCTTCCTAAGATCCCTTCTGCGTTTCAGTCAATACGTCGATTGGTTTTTCCAATCTCGGCGACTCATTTAAGTTACAATTATCGCCATTGGTGGCGCTTATCAAGTGATGTGGTGTGGATACCTGTACTGTTGAAATGGAACTCGTTCCCGTTCCAGTTCCTCCGTAAGAAAGGACCGCGTTTCCATCCAAATTTCTTCATTAAGGGAAAGGAGGTTATCGGTTTCTCTTTTACATCTAAGAAAAGGAACGAGATACGATTAAACTGCTCATTCGTTCCTCGTTTTTCTTTTGTCACTTTAATTTTTTTTTTCAGAAAATTACCGTAGATTATCGTTTTTAGCTATTGATGGGCGATGGGCGATACAATTTAAATAATCGACACCAAAAGGAATTATGTTTTCTGTGCACAATAAAATTAACTTCTGTTATAGTTTTTCAAAGAAAGGAATGAACCCATTTCAAATGTACCTTTCCAAAAATATATCTGATAAACAGAGACATTTTAAGGTTCCTCGGGAAAAGAACGCGTTCCAAGAAACGAAACTTCCCTCCCGACATTTCCTTTCCGTTCCTATGCGAGTTTACAATGTGAGTTTACTCTTAATTTTGTATTGAAGTGTCATAAAAGATCAAACATTTTTCAAGGCCAACTCAACATTATATTTGCAAACTTCTACAGAGGTATTTTATTAAAAGGGATATTAAAATTTAAGTACGTCTCCCATAAATGTTTTATTAGATGTTCGAGGTGACCAAGATTCTCAAACCTGATGCTCAGAGTTTGATATCATCCCCCACTTCTGCCAAACAATCCATCATCTGCCGCCCCCGCCCTCTATCGGCGTCTCCAACGTCCTTTTCCTGCCGATCTTAAGCGGACCGCTCTCGTGCGTTCACGTGCTTTTTTTTACAACCGATCCGCGTAATTTTATTTCGTGATCGATCCAATCTATTATTATTATTGGATAAAGACGGGGGAGAAAGTGAATTCGTCTGCCGCGAGACGTTAATTACTAGTCTCGCGCACATGAAATTGAGAATGGCGGCGAACGACGATCGAGACTTCATTGAGGGAGAGATGAGGGGAACGGGTATGTGTGTGTGTGTGTGTGTGGTGATGCGAGGGGCGCGAGGTGGGAGGAAAGAGTTTATAAATTTAGCCATTAAATTTGCAGCTGCGTGCCTGCATCTCTTTCTTCCAGACAGGCGGCACTAACACGCCATATCAAAGTCCCGATCGAAAAACTGTTTTTTTTTCGAAATGTTTGTAACCGCCATCTAGTGAGCGTATCTGTAAATATATATTTTTGCTTTCACTTTGCCTTACCAGTTAACCAACACGCTATGTCCTTCCTTGCCAATAAGTTTTCCGTAACAATGAAGTGGTAGACTTTAGAACCTCGTCTCCCAAAGTGCTCCGCGTTGCCCTTAAGACTCCGCGGGCATTTCCAAGGGGATCCGCGGCCACTCTTGGAAATTAAATAAATAATTAAACGCCATTAATTTGCATTAAAAAAATAGCTCCGCGAGCCAAAAAGTTTAGTGTTTAGTGTGTTAGTGTGTTTTTATGAAAAAATGTTTAATGTTTAGTGTAATACTGCCATAGAGTATAAACAGCTGCTCGTGGGATATAATTTTCTGGAAGAAACATGGCGATTGTTGCTATTTGATGACTTCATGTGTTTAGGCGACCTTTGAATTTATTTTTTTATTTAAATTACGAATGCTACGTTATTTTTATTACTATTTTAATTACGAAATTAAAATGCGAACCCAGATCCGCTGGTTGGTGAGCGAGCACGCTACCTCTCGGCCACAGCGGACGGACGATTCAGCGAAGTGAATCTGTACGCAACTGTAATTATGGTCTGTCTGGTTTTTCACCTGCGCGGTTTCGTACACGGCCACGCGGCTGATAACGGGATCCGTGTGCCCACCGATAACGGTGTCCGGCCCGGCAAAGAAAAGTCGTCCGCCATTCTTGGAAGGTGGGTGGGGAGGGCGCTGGTTTTGTGGGTTAAGGTCGCCGTTTGGCATCCCCCGCATACACACACACTGCTCTTGATCTTACGTCGTCGGGGTTTATGGCGTTGGCTGAGCTTGGCGCGAGAGAGACCGAGAGAAAACGACTAAGGACGAGACGGCAAAACGCGAGGAGGAAGACTGGAGTAAAAATATCGCAATACCACGAGTAGACCAGACACATACAGTATATCCCATATGTATAAGCATCTCGGGTTCGATTCCTGGAGCGGGAATAACATCAATTCTTTTCACATATTGTCTAAGCAATACGATTGGCACAGAATCTCCTGCCCTCCCTGAATATTCACTTCAGTGAGGGAAATTTCCCCACTAAATAAATGTACTCAAAACTACTTATCCCTGCCAATGAAATTCATATGTATTTTTTTCACACGTGCACACACGTGCACAACAACTCCGCTGATGACCGCCTGAAATGGCGTGAAACACGTGTACTTACACGTGTTTCACGCCATTTCAGGCGTGATGTAATGCATGATATTTATAATGTGATGATATAATGTGATGATGATATAATGCAAGTTGTTCCAAAATAATTTTTTTATTATTAATCGAGCAGTGAAGGTGTTATTTCGTTCACATGGCGAAATTGTATTATATTTTGCGAATATTTATTGTAACTTGCTTCTGCTTTGCGGTTCGAGTCTTGCCAACTCAGCACAATTAGCAGTAGGTTTTATATTATTATATATTTTAACCGCCGGCAGTGGACGAATGGCTAGAGTGTCCGCTTTGTAATCGATCGTGGACGTATATATCGCCACAGCGACGCGAGGGGTACAATAACCTCCTGTAGTGTTATTCACTACAGTGATCCGAAAAAAAATATAAAATACGATTTAAAAAAAATATGGCGGGTCAGCGTAAGGTGTTAAAAAATGACAGATCCGTAGAACCAAAGGTGAAATGTTCCATCGCTGAAACAAAGAGAAATTGAAAAAAAAAAACAGTTGCCTGTGCCACCTTTTTACCCTCTCAGCACGTGCACGGGCGCTAAAGTACGCAGAGTACTCTCCGCGTGACGTCATCGTCATTCCATCATTTGGCAGCGCCAATTTCCGATCGTCACTTCCTGTGCCATTTCCCCCATCTACCCTTTCACTGTCTGCTTTGCTTCAGTCTCTATCGCTATACCACCACCCCTCAATTTCATTCTCTCTCACCATCACCACCCAAACGAACTTCACCGTTCCCCTCCCGCCACAACCCGACAACAACGTGACAAAAAAGGGGATCTCGCCACCACCACCACCACCATCTCTTTTCCATTCTCTTATACACTACCTCCCCCCTCACCCTGTCCATGCCCCTTCACATATGTATTCCCCCTTCTATACCGTGAGTCAAAAGAATGCGAACCCCTCCCGCTGTAGTTTCTGAAGTCGGCAAAACATGACCGGATTGTTATGAATATGGCACAAATATGGACTAAATATATATATGCGAACCTTTGATCTATTTCAGTTGATGTTCAACATTTTTTCAAAAAATTTGATCGCAATTTCGTCTTCCTCTGAGGATGTCATTGTTTACAGCAGAGAGCAGACGATGTAGTGCGCCCCAGTTGCTTTAACGCAGCGCCACCTGAAAAATGCAAAATTCGTAGCGGGACATTTGAATTTTAAAGTCTTTTAAAAGTCATGCATACTGTAATTTATATTTGTGCCGAAGTTCATGATAATCCGGTCATTTTCAGTTGACTTCTGGAGCTACGGCGGGAGAGGTTCGCTTACTTATGACTGACGGTGTATTTCTCCTTCGCTCTTCTCCATCGGTTACATCCTTTTTTCCCCTCAGTGTGTGTGTGTGTGTGTGTGTGCGCGCCTCGCGCGTTCCCAATTCTTGACGGCTACATGGCAGCAGCCTTCGTTTCCCAGCACGATTTCAAGATAAATGATAGGCGCGCGCGCCGTTCGTTCGCGATCGAGAAACTGTATCCCAGCGTCGCTGGCCGGGTTCTCCTTTTGAACGATTGCGCCAACAAAGAAATTTTGGTTTCAGATTAAGTTATGTGGGCGGGCTACCGGATAAGCAATTACGAACGATTTCCCCTATCGGCTGCCAGGGTCAGTTATACCTTACTTTTTCGCGAAGTTCATAATCGAATTGAGCTAGGATTATTACCTTCTATGGGGGAGATAAACTGTATTTTCTTTTCTAGTGACATACTGATGACCTACCTACTGGTAGTATTCCTATTGGTATAGTATTTTTTCTTTTAAATTGAAATACAAGTATTTTATATTGAATCGTAAAAAAATATAAAAATAAATTAAAATACACGTACATGAGTACGCGTATTTTAATTTGTCTTGAGAGTATTTATTCAATTGTTGGTCTATTTTTGGCTTACAAATACATGAACACAGTTACGGTGACAATGCAATACGTTGATTTTAAAGGAAGTTGACACAAGATTTGTTTGTATCGTTACTAGTATATTTTGGAATAAAATTTATTATTGGGCCGGTTTCAAAGAGATTGTTTTTAATTAGTAAAAAAATTATTTCAATTGTCTATCGACTTTCACGAGCACCACTGACGAGCAAAGAGTTATTAAATGTTATCTAAGCTAGGACCGCGCAAAAGCAGTTCCTGCGGAACTAGTTCCACGTGCTGGTAGTAACGCCACCGGTAGCTAAACAAACGCGCGGAATAGACGGGAAATTAGCTGGCCCGCGTTCCAGCCCTGTCATCCATCTTTCCCGGCCGCGATTGAAATATGGCCGGGGCCTGGCAGCCGACGCGCGTGCGATTAACCGCCGAGTTCTTTTTGGCAACATTCCAAAAGCAGGTGAGTTTCGTGCGCGATGCGAGGGAGGCGCCATGGAGTGGTGGCGGCGGTGGTGAGGATGTGCGCATGCGCGTGACGATGCACGTGAAGAAAACGCGCACCACATACACATGGAGAACGGAAAGTACGCCTCGCTTTTCGTACTTTTTCCAACGCGGAGTTTTCCACGCCGCCGCCACCACCACCACCACCGCCAAACACAAAAGGCGGGCTGGGAACGGCGCGTGCTGCGTTGCCTAGCAACGGCCGATGGAAACCGGAGAAAACAAACCCCACCGACTCGAGAGAGACAGTGGTGGATTGCGAACTTGGGATTGGGTTGGCGCTGGGCCGCGCGCGTGGAGACAGCACCACGGCGAGGTGGACGTGGAAACGTTGTCGACCAAGTGGCCCGCTCGGCTAGTAGGCACTTCTCCGGTGTAGTTGGCGCACGGGCGTCACATTGTACAGGTTAACACCATGGCACCCAACCACCACGCTGCCACCAAAAGGCGGGCGTAAATAAATGCATTAAAGTTACAGGAGCTCCTCCGTATGAGCGCGTAGGCGCGCCCCCACCAGAAGGTGTGGAGATAGGGGATGTATAGAGAAGGAAAATTTTTTTGCCATGTTGGAGAGCCGAGAATTTGCCAGCGTAACGAACATTTAAAAAGTAAATAATAAATTGGTTTGCCGTTCGCGCACGTTCCACTAGACACAAAAAAAAAATTCTTGGGCCGGGGTGGATTTTGTTACTGCAGAAAAATGTCACTTTCCAACGAACTGGAAAGCTTAGGATCACCTTTCAATGAAAGGTAGTGCCTGGAATCAGCTACCAAACAGATTAGCTAATTTGTAAAGAATGACGATTTCACAATTCCATCTTCCCCATTGATTTGCTTACTAGTTCTTGTGAATTATTATGAGAATGCTTATCTTGAGAATGCCTCCTAAAACTTAACGTATCCGTATTGTAACAGTAATGTAACAGTAATGTACTGATACAAGCACGAGACACAACGCCTAATTTATAATATTCTCGTACCTCGATGTTAATAAATAGGACAACTTCGTGTACCTTCTTTTGTTTTCCAGAGTTTGAAGGCTTGGCCACACGGTATACCAAAGTGCCGTCCACTCTCTCAAAATTCCATATTTGTTAATCTGAATGCCCAATTTGAAATGGCGCGTTCCAAAAAAAAAAAAAAAAAAGCCTGTTTCGCGCGTGTTGCTTATCTCTTTCTCTGGCATCCGGCCAAACGAAGGTGGGAACTTTTCAAGGTAACATCGCTGTCTCACATCGTGTGACTCAGCCTTAACCGCCGCAGTTTTCACGTCGGTTTTACTGTAGAGCGGAATATATTGCGCAAAGTGCGTGCATTTTTTTGTTCTCCCCACGTCTGCGATATCTTTTGTTTTTGGCCGTAGTCCAACAGACACACGTCGGCCAGGAACGCTCAATTAATTAAATTCGAAAAACTGCAACCGGCAGCGCGCCTACCAGAGGAGGCAATAATAAATGTTGGAATAGCCGGGAACCCATGTGTCTGTTCTACGTTGATATAGCGCTGTTATCACTCAATAGGCACCTGACATTTCTTCACACCATTTATTTTTCGAATGTTACTGGTGTCGCCGATTTTCGTGGGACAAGTGGGGAACAATTTTTTTTAAATCACCGTAGCGCCTAATGCACTACAGGATTACTGCACCCTCATGTCTCTATGGAGATGTGCGAGG
>JAUJYS010001292.1:0-17929 GCA_033995665.1 Melogona broelemanni | reverse complement strand
GCCATTTGAGATGTCGATGATTTTAGAAATGAGATTTCTGCATTGTATGAAGAAACCTTGTTCGAAAGGTCATCCAGCTTAGTTTGGAAGGTACCAAGAGTTAGTTTAGTATTGTTTGATTCACTCTCGACTAGATCTCTGATCTCCTTAAACTGGGCTGCATTTTCCGATCGGGTCTGATTTTGGCCATCAAGGATCTGTTTCAATAAATCCTGGGTTGACAGATCCAAATTTTTCGAGCCTTTTGTAGTGGCATTTGATCCATCCAAATTGGATTTAGACGATTTAGATCCGGATGAGGTCATGTTTGATTTGGATAGGCTCATTGCGGTACTGTCGAAATCCAGGGAATCATTGACGGAATACTGTAATGAGTCAGTTGCCGAGGCGAATGAGTCAGAGGACGGGTCACTAGGAAAACTCTTCTCCTCAATTGGCGTAGAAGAGAGTTTTATTTCAGTGGTTGGAGAAAATCCCTCAAAATCCCAATCTGAGTCTATTGTCGATACCGTTACAATAGATTCATTCGAACATGACAGGATCCTTTGTCCTCTGTATCCCGCAGATTTTGAGACCCGCGGAGGAGAAGGAAGTGTGGTTGACGTGGTGTTTGCACTTTCACTAACCGATAGTTTTTCCTCTCTTATGTTTACTAAGTGGGTATTGACAAAAGTAGAAGTTGATTGGTCAAGAGGTTTTGTCAGGGCAAGTATCACGTCACTGTCTAATAACTTCCTGACATCTGAGGATTGTTGATAGGGCGTGCGGCTGATTGTTGGTAGGGGCAGTTGTAGGTCAAGTGATCTCCTGTATAGGTAACCACTACGAAGACGCGAGCCCCTAGCTTGCGATTGATATATTCGAACTTAGAATCCCTGTAGAGACTAGTTTTTGGCAAGGTTGTTTCAATTGTTGTCGTCTTACATACCCTCTACTGCCAAGAATTGTTGTTGGAGAGCGATTCACAAGTAGAGAACAAGCATTACAGTGCCAGTTCGGTGGGCTGGAGAGAGTGGTTGGCGTAGTATTTTTTGTTGATTTACGTTGGCATCCAAGGTGGAAATCGTTTTTGCATTTCACACATGAACGAATTCCCTGTTGACTCTTAATCACCTTATTGCATGTAGCACAAATCATTTAATTTCTGAACCAGATGGGATTGAGTTTCAGAGACGTAATAGCAACTCAGATCAATTCGAAAAGATTGCCGAAACAACGATCAGTCTTTGTGTAGGCTTAGAATCTGGTCTACACTAGTTGGTAGCACTGTAGTTCAATGTAGTACTGGTGATTTTTAGTAGATGAAAAGACTCGTAGGATGCTTACTGTTTAAGGTCACTGTAGAATTCAAGTGTCGGAGCACCACGCAGCAATTTTTAGTCTATGTAGTTCAAAGACCAAAATAGGCCTAGGTGAGTAGGCTTAGTATTAGTGTTGGCATGTCCGATAAACCGTTAAGTCGTAGTATTCGTGCGACCGTCGATTTTCACTAACCCGAATCAATATACTCCATCATTGTTCGTTGGATACTTGTTTAAGAGACAGCGTATATTTCACCTTCGATTTAGTTATTAAACAAATTCGTTGTTAGGATTCGCGTAATGTCTAATTTTCATAGGCTTAGAAAAACATTCGATGTTTATAAGCGGATATAGTAGACGACCGGGAGCAGATTTTTTAGCGACCACCTCCAGTGATGCGCGATAGTGTGTTGACTTGTAGGTTTGTAGGTTTCTGTGTCAGAGAACATTTGCTAAATATAGTTGAAATATTTCTCGACCATTTCATTTCGATTTGACCAGAACATTTGCCCAATATTCGATCTTAGTATAAATAAAATGATACCTGTACTCCGGTATACTGTTAGCGAGCAACCACGCATAGCTTATCTGTTGTCAGTGGTTGCCGTCATTTTCCACAAGTGGGTCGCGCTCGCTCATTCAATTGAAATGGATACCGTCGCATCCAACGTAAACGTGACAATTCATCCTCCACCTGTTTGCTACAAAATAAGCGGGTAAGTTTGTGTGAGAATTGGGAGGAGCGAGTCGTAGTCATGGAATTACCGGTCGGTCAAACAACATTGCGGCAATCCTCGGTACAAGCTTTCGATTTCGCGGCTATTTTTAAAGTTTACAACTTTTTTTTAGTTTGCTACCTACCCTATTGGGTACAGCGAAGAAATGATATTTCTACCGTATTCCTGCAAGGTTTAGTTCGTAAAAATATTGGCCACAGACGGGTGAGTGGGGCTGGTGTACTCAACGGCTTTTACATGAGAAAAATGCATCGCCTTTTAACTAAATACACATGTATAGATTCGTTGATTTTTCATTTAGAGATATTAATCGAGTTATCCGTCGAGTTATCGTAACCATTTTTCAAGATTCGCCTAGTTACATCACCGCGTTTAGTTACTAAATGTGCTGCATTATCCTACTATATTAAAAAGCCTGTATCCGTTTTTCGACTTGTCGAAAGTGTAACAGACGACAAAAGTGAGCGTTTCTCTCCGCGACACTTCCCTCAGTTGCCCCTTTGCTAAGCTCACTTTCTACTCCGACGTCTCAGACGGATATTCTGAGCGAACCGGCGTGTTTTCCGTCATTAGCAAACCATCTCTTTAGGCTTTCTGGCGCGCTTATTCCGACGGCGTATGCTCCACATAGAGTATTACTTCCGCTTGACCTGCGTGCCGTGATGAGAACGCTTTTTGCACGTGTTTTAGCCTGTGTAGAACTAGGCGAGCTTTCGGCGAAGCACCACATTGACACCGTTTTTGTTACTGAATCAACGCAACCTGGATTGTGTGACGCATATTCGCCTAGCTCCCCGTTATTGAGCTTCGTGCCGAAATGCAACCTGATATTGGGATCCTCCTCAGACCGAGCTAGCCAGATTAAACATTTTGTAGACATTTCTTCTACCATAATTTATAATCCGTAGTATTTGCAAGTAGGGACACAAGAATAATAATGACAAACACAATTTATCTTGTTTTAATTGAAATAAATTACCAGTAAACGAAGGGACACTGCCGAAAGCTATTCGTAACTCAAAAAATGATAAGAAGAAAATGCCCTTGATATTTTTTGGATTTATATAAATTACTAGTGAATTAAGGTAAACTACCAAAAGTCATTCGTTCTGAACTACATGTATACTATGAACACACTTCTGAATGATCAGTCATGGGTCTCAAGCCATTTGATTCTTACACTGGCTCGCGTTTATCGCGGTTATCGCGCAAGACTGTAAACAAGACTGCAAACAAACATGTGTTTACGCTTAATGAACGGGTTAACTGAATCCTGCTTTAGGGTAATCACCGTTTCGCGTTGTAATAGGGATGCCATTATAACAATGGAGCAATGCTTTAGCCGGAAGACCGATTTCGAACCTAGTTCAGCTTGTGTACGACTAATTCAGGTAATGGCGCTGCAGCGCACAAACAGTATCGGCCAACGAAATGTGTACAAAACTTGACACGGCGATGACTCATACCACCTGAAGTTTTTTTTATTCCTGATCACTGTAGTGAATAGCGCTACAGGAAGTTATTGTACCCCTCGTGTTGCGCAATGAGCATTGAACAACGGAGCGCTCTTTGTCCTACCATATTCGTTAGAATTTATTTTGTGTATATCGATTAAATGCTAGAGTGAACAGCCTATTGTTTTATATCGAAAAGTTGAGACAATTTAAATTAAAAACGTCTCCATTTTCCATTTTTTTCAAATACTGCCTCAAATTTGAGATTTCGTTCTTGGAGTGTGGTTCAGGAATGTGAGCAAATACAAGTATTGAGGTACACTGCTTAGCCATATAAGCAACCTACGTCAGAATACGCTTTCGAATTTTAATATTTAGCTTGAATTTCATTTCCTTTATGTATTTTGTACACTGGCTACCATAATATACGAGACATTTTCCTAATGGATTATCCCTGTTTGCGGCTTTTCTATTCGCCTAATATAGCGGTGGGATAATGTTTTCCTCATTCGTAAATAATGCTAAAGGTTTCTGCTCATTTCTTTGTGTCTTTTAATAGCGAGCACGTAAATATATATTTTTTAAATGGAAATATCTCTGCTTATTCCACTTGTACCATCTCAGAAAGCCTACACGCAAGAATTTGACAAGGACCGATCGAACATTCATTTCCAATATGGTAGCTGCATAGAACAAGTCGTCCATAAATAAGTATACATGTAAATAATTGTCATCTCGACACTTAAACAATTCTTCAGCGAATTAAAACTACTAAAGTGAATAAATAAAAAAAATAACGTTCTATCGGAAATGTAAGCACTCCAACCACTAGGAAAAAACGAATAATACAAGTAATTACATTTTTGTTTATATGCGACACATCCATGCGCTAATTAAATTTAAGCCACGAATATAAGAACACATTCTACCTTGTGATTGACAAAAGACGGGTATCACAAAGTGTACAAATGAATAAATTATAGTATCTCACGATCTTTAAAGTAATGGACGTTAAGCGAATTTTAATTTAATTTTAATTAATTTACTAAAACTAAGAACTATCATACTCGAACATGTATGACGTAATGAATTTTGACTACTAAAGTGAAGAACGCGTCAAAGCCGTCCAAAGTTGTCGATTGCCATTCAAATCCTGCTCTGGTGAAATTCGTGTCGATTTTATGGTAATACATATTCTAATTTTTCAGAAACGAAAACTGACTTCATCACTTTCATATATGAATTTATTTTTACGAAGCCAGCTTTCCCAGTTTTCGTAGAGCGCTGCCCAACAATATAAAGCAATTCGGTCACCCTCCTTGTGGCTAATGCATACGCATGCATCTCTACCGTCCCTTTATTCCGTAACTACGGCAACCGTGCTGCGCCCGTGAAACTGAAAGCGAACCCACTAAAGCCACTAATTAGTTATAAAGGCGTGTAATGGGGAAGTTCGCTTTTTTCTAGCGAAAATTAGTTCATCTCTTCGGGGTGGTTCGCCAAAACCGATTTCACGGCCACTACCAACGGGGTGTAATCCTCAAAATTACGACTGGCATTTTGCACGTGATCTGGCACAATTTTGGGGAACTAGTTCTAATTTTAGAAATCGGTGTGTACGTACTGTACGTAACCTCCGGAGACCATCTTGCCAGTTTTAATTAAACTTTAGTTAAAAGTTCCACTAAAACGAAAAAAATTATAACTAAACAGATACTTAATATCGTCACTTTTGAAGTCTGGGATGTCGACGTTATTTAAATTGAAACTAAATGGAGAACATGACAAGTGTGCTCAGTGAAAACTATTTTATCAGCATTTCTCACTATGATACTGTAATGTTCACAATTGACATTTTATCCAAAAATAATAACATATTATTTTATAGACCTAATATCTTAGACACGAAAATTGCTCACAAAATCTACCACGAATTATCACAAGCATGGGCCTTAACTTCATACGTGAAGCAGACCAATATACGGTAACAAAAAATCATCTGGAAGTCGTCTTCGCCCCCAAGTCTATCCTGGGTTTTATCATTGTTCTTCGATAATGGATAAGATTTTTCCAGACAGTGTTCATCTTTCACTTCAGCGCTGTTCCGAATTATTTTCCTCTATTCTATAATTCTTTTGTCGACTTATAACAGTACTATCCTAATTAAAATATGGCATTGACTATCAGTAAGTATCGACCCGTTACATGTCGCGCGGGATGTTTGATTACTAATGCTAGCCAGGTCCAGTCTCAATACAGATTAATCAAACGTTATTTTGCCTTTACTGTTTATCTTTTCGACAGTGACGGCAGTTTCGGAGTTTCCGATTGGACTATCCTCGGGGGGTCTACGAAGGATGCGAGGATTCTTTTTTCTTGGCTGGCGTCTTTTTCCTTGCGAAATGTAAATTATCGAGCGGAACAAACAAACAGGGCAAAAATACCAGTTGTCGAGCGGGTTTTGGCTAGTCCTGACTGGCGTCTCGCCGGAACAAGAACCTCTCTTGTGTTGCCGAAAACACACTGAAGGGAGCTCCTGTTTTTGTCTCCTTATGCAAGCCTTTGTGAGACTAGAATTCGCCCTGGGCAATGTTTAATGCTAACAGAAATCCTGGTTGAAATAATCAGTTGAATGTAATAATTTATTTTTGAACAATTCTGTTGCCAGAATTGCGCGAGGTATTTTTGCCCTGTTCGTAGTTTGGTAAAAATTTCTATTTTTTTTATGAAATTTGCCTCGACCAAATTTAATACTAGCAAAAGGAACCAACATTTTAAAAATCTTAAAAATATTTACATTTCTTGTGTTTAGAAATTATTAGTATCAGATATTTTAAAATTTTGCTTAATAAATATTTAATTTTTACAGAGTTGAAGAGTGATTCCATTTGGAAAATAATATTTATAGTTTAATTTGTTGTGAATTGAAATTCTGATGATATTCTGATGATTGAAATTTTGAATAGCTTAACTTGAAATTTCTTTCTCGACAAGAGAGAAATGGAAACGGCAACTTCTTGTGGATTATTCGTCTTATTAAAATATCACCGAATAATCCCCAAGAAGTTACCGTTTCCATTTCTCACTGGTCGAGAAAGAAATTTCAAGTTAAGCTTTTGCAATCCAACGGCTACTACAAAAAATCATCTTTATAATAAAGATTTGAATGACAATACAAATAAATTTTTAACCGTACGCGCTTTCACATTATTTCGTTTTTGGCAAGATTATTTCATCCTTGATAATAATTATGGAACATTCGGTTGTCTTAAATAGGAACAAAATAATTACATCTCTTTCCTGGCGAGTAGGCGACGTAACTACAGACGACATTCAAATGGGGCCTGACAACAACCGTTTTTTTCTAGCCTAAGCTTTTGAGATCTTGAATCGCGTAATTCTGGCTATCTATGTTAGCAACGACGTCCTTCAACTTGGTTGTACAACGTAATCCGCGATCCGAAAGAGCCACAATGAAAAATCTCGTCGGCGCGTAATTTTCTAAAAAAAAAAAAGAAAAAATACGGATTAAACGTATCAGATATAAAGCGATAATTGATGATATCCGCATCTCCATAATCCTAATTTACAAATAGATTGCTCGGTGAAGCGGCATTTTTGGTCACAACTTTCTTAGTTTGTTGCGTTTCAAAGCAAAACTTTTGTGTACTGTACCTTAAAAGCCTTTCCGATGTTGCCAATTAAAATTAATTCATGCATTTCTCAGAAACATATCAATATTAATGGAAAAAATTAGGACTATCGAATGTACTTTTTCTATTAGCGAACCTGCTTCTTTAGCATCAACTGAGTCTGATTAAACTACTGTATACATTTCTTTTCATGAAGCACTATTGCTGATTGTTAAGTTAGACTTTTCAAAGGCTTCAACGTGCTTGAGCTAACAAACTACCGAATGCACAATCTCGTTCAGACACAGCATTGCTATTAGCAAATTCAGATGACCACTATTTTATGCAACATATTCACGAGTAGACGTCTAGCAACCGTTTGCAATGGATAATTAGGAAATGTATAAATATACAAACTATTCATCAAAACGGATGGTGATTAATTCATTACCTATGCCGTGCTTTTTGCATTTAGCATTGCCTTTACCTTAACGAATTTTATGCCAAATTTTTAATTTATAAATTAGTAATTAGTTTAAGATGACATAAAATTTATGCCCGGTAAAAGAAGACACTTTATCCGTTAGGTACAAAAGAGTACTAATATTTTTGTTATTATGAGCTATTTGGTTTGGTAATTGTTTCTCCTTGGCTCAACCTTTGAAAACCATCGCAAAGCTATCACGTCTGCGTCGTAACCGATTATTAAACGAAATTTAGACACCGAAACATCGTATAAAAGCATCACCGTTTTGACGCACTTACATTTTGGTGATAGGCCGAAGTATATCTAGAAGTGCCCTCGAAAGAGGCGATTCCCATTCGGCAGATAGGCGTATTTGGCGGTAGCGAGGCATTTGGTGGGCAGGCAGAAGGCACGAAAATCAGCCCCCGCTACTTTTAACTAATTCGGATAGAAAGTCGGGCGTGCCAATTTTTTTTTTTTACATTTTCCCACATGCTGTACTCGCGCAAGTTTGGCGAAGACCCAAAATCATTTTTTTTTACTGTCACGATCTTGAAGGGTTGAAACAGACGTCTGAGGGGATTATACATACGCAAGCTCTAACGCTCCAACTTTTTCGCGAATACGCCTGCTATGCGCTGTGTATACGGTTTAGGAAACACCTCCCAAGCGCAACATTATATTCCAAGCGTCTAATGGACACGTAATCTGTTTACTTTTGCGGGCCGATGCAAAGGCGCGGGCATTCAGTTTCGGCTATGGTGGCTTCGCTTATTCCTTAGGCTCGGTTCTGTTCTTTACGAATGCTTTGCTCCAAGTCGGGCATTTCGTAGGCTAGGTACAGTACATTATTCCGAGGTCCCGTGAGCAAAGATTCGAATATGCAAAAGGAAAAAAAAAAAAAAAATACATAATTAAAATAAAACACCATCAATGTCGTTGTGGTTGAAAGATGAACAGTAATTAATTTGATTGTAGATGTATGTTACGACAGTCAAATGTTATTACGAAGATTGTTAAATTACTGGTTTGTAAAGCGACGAATCGATTCTGTGATGCTTGAAAATAAGTTTCCCTAAAAGTGCTTAAAGCAGAACGGTCGGCTGGATATGTAAATGACTGACCAAATTATATTTTCCAAATACGTTGAACCTTATGTAAAATTGCGTCAACCATTGTTTCAGTCTTGGGTCAGGTCTTAGGATGATTTTTCATTGTCCTGTGGCACAGAAGCATTAGCGTGTTAAACGGGCATGAACGGGGCTTAACGGTGCGAATCAAAAGAAGATAAATGGTAGATGGCAAATACCAGAAACTAGACACGGGGAATATATTGACCTACTCTTAAGAGCGAAGATGAAATTCCACAGCAATTCCAAGCAGGATACGATACGCATTTCTCAATCGACGAATCGGCGGTTAAAGCTCTGAATTTAGCATTCTAAAGCTCAGATTAGAGTAACAACATACTCATAATTGTAAACTGAACAATAAAAAAAAAGTTTTGATCTAGTTTACTAACACTTTTTACGAACACTTTTTTTAAGCTCTTCATTAGTATCAATTTGGCAGTCATTTTAACAATGGAAACAGTTGGTTTCCGTTGCCAAACATTGGATCTAACCATTTGTCTCATTGGTAGCGCCCTTGCAACAGAGACGCGTCACTGACAATGTGACACTTGTCGAAAAACTGAACGCAACCAAGACTCGGCAGTACTAAACTATAGAGAACAGGTGCAAACACGACGTTGAAAGAAATACGCGCAGCATACGTGCGTGCGGATACATTCGACGTTTTTTTTAATGCCGTCTATATAAAAAACCCGCGGTTCATCCATAGATGAATGCGTCGCACTGTTTCGCCAAGGCAGAACAAAATGGCCGCCGCCGCCACCACGCTCGCGCGCAACGTCAGACGTTAATGTCGCCGACGCTTGATCTTGAACCGATTTGGAACGAACCAGTTTCTTCCATCGTCCCACTTCCTGACGGGAAATTTTGTTCCAAAAATCATGCACAAAAAAAATTACAATTGCTAGTGTGTTAGTCGGATATTGCGCTGTGTGGGGTAGCCCGAAGCGTCGTGTGAGCGATGGCGTGACGTCGTCGCTTCGGGCGTACGACACACTCACGCATTGCTGCGCCGAAACACCACGCGACAAATACAATTTGGAATTGCGTCACACTGTCTACATTGCGCCTATGGGTGGTTTTCAATCTGCACGAATTTATCCATACTACCAGTATGAGTTTTATCGCAGTCTCACGGATATGTACACATGACGTGGCACTACAATATTGCAGCTTTTTCGCTTGTAGTCCTGAGATCGCTTTCCACACGTATTTATGCGCCGATGATATCGAATTACATGCACAAGTTAGATTATCTATAAAACGATAGATTACCTCGTAGCAGAAGGACTTCCAAATAGGACAACATAATGGCATTGGCGGTTCGCATGTCGTTAATATTGGAAATAGCTAGACTAGCCGGAACAGAAAATACTGCACATTTGTGCAGTATTTTCTGTGCATTATTTGCCGATCTCGAGTATATAAAATTGCAATTAGAAAATGTATTTCGTACGGGTTAAGCTTATTAAAGTTCCAATAGCCCATTCTCATTCACATGTGTTCCAAATCGATATGGATTTCGCGAATTAATAGTGAAACGAACGGTTGTCTGCAAGTACAAAAGTAATTTGAATAATTTCTTGTTGATTCTTTCTTTGGATTCAGGCCTTAGGGAACTGGCGGCGCCACAACAAGCTTCTAAGAATTGACAAACGTGCCGTAAGAACAGGATCCGCAATATATTCGTATTTCAGGCAACACAGTATTACTTGATAGCTATTAATATCTTTTTGACTCTTATTAAAATGCTACGGCATTGTTCAGTGATGATGAATGTCATAGAACCAATAAACGAAGAATGAATAATAGAAAATCCCCTAGAAACTAACTACTGTGACGCAGCAAGTATAATTATACGAGCATTTTAAACTTATTGATAGGATCCGTTAGCATTAATATTTCCATTTTGGTGAAAACATCAAGGTAAATTTTGTTTACAATTTCTTTTTGTAAATCACCGTAGTGCCCCCTCGTGTTTCTATGGAGATATGTGAGGGACAGGAAAGGGAATGGAAGGGAAATGGCAGCTGGAATAGCCAGGCTGCAGGATCCACCCCTAAGCTGTGGACTCCCTAATGAAAGCTCAGGGGTGACACCAGTACCGCGGTTAATCGAATAAAAGAGAGCCTCTGCCGGGAATAGAACCCCGGACCGTCATTACCGGAAGCATTATCGACTAGACTAGCCGGCCTTACAACGGCCTGTACAATAACACTATAACAAGAAAAGTTTACGTTAGCCGTATTTAAACATCAACTTCCATATTTTGAGTTTCATTGTAGAAAATAAAAATTAAAGGTCAACATCCTGCAGTATGATGACCTACATTTGACGAAGACAACGTTAAAAGTCGCAAAAGCGGAAATACAGATTAAGGTTGTTAGTCCCATTTACCAAAACTCTACTTGGCCCCATTGTGCGTAAAGTAAACAGCAATAAAACCAATTAGTGAGAATTAACAAGAAAACAACGGAGTCACCCATGCCTAATGGGAACCCCGTTGTCGTTTTGAAACGGTTTGCACGTGAGGATTAGTAAGGACAAGTGGACCAGCAACACATTCGAGCTCCGGTAAGCAAATGTCTAGACGAAAAGCTCATGATGCAGCATGTACAGGTACTACTAAACATTTAAAACAAGCGAACAGTATAAGGTGTACTTGACACACATATCAGCACCTAAATTACCACACTAGAAAAAACAACAAAACAACGAGCGTCATTTGTTATAATGACTAAACGCAGGTGAGTGTCGCAGTTTAACCAGCGCTATCGTTACCATTTGTTAAAACAGCCCTTTAGAGAGGCTCGCGTGAGTTAATTCTGGGAAGAGCTCATCGTGCTTTCGAAAAGAGAAGCAAGACACGCATTCCTGAAGGCTATAGGATGACATTAACAAAAAATTCGTGTAGTAGTATTAAATACAGGTGGTTGCCTGTGTTGTCATCAGACTTTTAGACGTCTTAGTCGTCAATTATATCCAAAAGAGCTAGTTTATAATTTCACTTGGATAAAAAATTTGACACTTTATCCATCAAGAGTACAGATGAAAAATTAAACTTTGCTACTTGAACGTAAAATTTCAGCAGAAAAAAAAACATGAATTCCACTTTCCTCTTACGGTGTACTTAGTATCTCCAAACTGAAATAAAATACGATTGAACACGTGTGCGAGACACAGGATTTACTTCGAAATTATAATTTTAAAATAAGTTCTGTATTATCAATAGAGAGGCTATGGTTTAGGAGGTTTGGGTAAGGTGAAAGAAAATTTGTTATTTTCTTCTTTCGTCATATAAAGTTGAAAAAAAGTTCGGAATGTTAGGAAAATGTATTCTTTGTTCGTCTATAAGGAGGCAGCATTCATCTGTGTGGTCAGGCCATAAAAGTTAACAAAATTTGACTCATTTTGGCCAAGCTCTCATGAGGACACACGTACGAATAGTCGAATAGAAAGTGTAAGACACACCGGCGGCGTTGAAACTATTTCCCCAACGTGTGCGGTGTAGTGACCTGCAAATGAGAAATGGATAGTCATTACGTAACGAAACTTATTATTGTTACCGCAATTACATGCTCGGCTGCACTCCGGTCTATGTACGACTCTCTTTCTTTCTATTCCGTTTGTATTTACTCTTAAAAATGATAGTGATGAGCAACATGCCCACAATTCTCACCATGCTGTTGATTCCGCTTCCGAGCCAAGAACTAATACAAGGTGACACCATGCCTGGCGGAGGTTGCATCGCGTTACTGATCTACTGTGACATTTTCCCCTTGAAAAAAGCGCAAACCTTTTAATGTTGCTGCCTAAGCTGAACTCCATTGTTAGATTGCATTTCAATTTTATCAATAGATAAAAAATTGATCTGAATTAATCCAATATATAAGTTGTTTCGTGAGAAAACAAGGACATAAGGAAACTGAAAATTCTCTATAATTTAAAGTAAAAAAAAATAGAATGATGTAAGTTTTTCCAAAATTGATTTTAATGTCCAAAGGTATATTATTTTCCATGTATACCACGATTCGCACCTACTCAAGAGGATCCACACAATAATGTTTATGATTACGTTAAATTTTATAAATCCTTAAAAAAACACTTTTAAATGTGGATTTGACTTATTCCAGCGCTATAAATCGATACCGTTGACGCGAAATATCGAGCTATCCTCTCTTTCTCGCTAAGTGCATCGCGACCAGCTGCTGCGAAACGGAACGTACGTCCTTAATTTGAAAGCTAAAACTACTTGCATCTAAATGTCTTTTAATAAAACTGGCGCGGCTGCTCGCATTCCTAACGGATAGTGTGGGCCGAACGTCGCCTAGACACTCTCAATAATTCTACTGTGTCGCCAATACTGAATACTGACTCCACGACCTTAACCGAATGCGCCAGGCGTCCAATTCTATTTTCCTAAAACCCAAAAAGCCTTCCTATCCGCCAAAAAAATGTTGAAATAGTATCCCTGTATGGCCAAATTGAAATTGACTCTTAAATCAAACCGGCTTTCCAATTTTGTCCTTTCGGGGAGTTATTTAGCCCAGAATTATTTACAGGATAAGTAAAAAATAATTTTACAATACAAAATTATTTCTTACCTATCCTGTAAATAATTCTGGGCTAAATAATTCACCGAAAGGACAAAATTGGAAAGCCGGTTTGATTTAAGAGTCAATTTCAATTTGGCCATACAGGGAAACTATTTCAATATTTTTTTGTATAGAAAAAATCTCATTTACCAATTGTTTTTAATATGCATGAAGGACAGCCTACAGCCTCGTTTCGCAAACTGGGCTCCGTGGGCATTTCCCAGTGGCTCTGCGGCCACTCCTGTCCACCATTAACTTGTATCCAAACGCCATTAACTTGTATTAGATAGGGCTCCACCATTGAAATTGGTTCTAAAAAGGGCTCCGAGAGCCAAAAAGTTTGGGAAACACTGGTCTACAGGTATACCACAAGAAATAATGCCAAATCGTGAATACGAACCCTTAAAGTATTTTTTCCACCAATATTTTTATTTTCATACAGGAGTTTTTGCTAAACAATTTTGCCAGCAAAGACCGCTAAACTATTTTTGCCACCAATTTCTTCCGTAAGAGATTCTTCGATAAGCACATTTTTGCCATCAATTTGTACCAACATCGCTTTATGGTGTTAATGCAATTTAAAAATTGCTAAACCAAAATTGCAATTGTTTAAGCAATATATAGAATTCAATTGATTAGAATCAAAGGGAATTTCACCACCACTAATCGAATGTGACATAAAGTACAACCACAAAGTCCAATTCCACGTTACCAAGTTCATCGAATCGTTCGTTAACCGTAAGGCGAGAGCATTCGTCGGCATTAGGGCTCTTGTAGCGAAAATCGGTAATTCCAATTTATCATGTAGGCGTGGGGGGAATTGAAGCAGGGGCGTTTTATCGACAAAAGGAGTGGCCTCTAATTTGAATGAGCACCCCGTCCCCCCTCACCATTCAATCTACAAGCGCATTACCTGTGGCAACTTTGAATGGGATTTCAAAACCTGAAATGCGAGCTTAACTTTCCAAATTAATTTCGTTCATTGCAAATTGGGCAACAAAGCTACTAGGATTATCAACTGACAGGATGTTTTTGTCTGTACGCACTCGATTTTATCCGGCTTTGAACGACGTGCCCGAGCAACAAGTAATCAAGCAGGATGAATAATTTGTCAAAGGAAAGAGCTCCGACAAATTACTGCATGGGAAGCGTAAACAGGATAAAACGATTTAAAAGGTAATTTAGCAGACGATAAATAAATCATCGGCGTCCGTTTAGTTACGAAATTATGGAACTGGTACCATTCGAAAGTGCGAGGATTTACAAGACATACTATTTAATATATTTAGAGAAGATTTACTAGATTTACAGCCATACGAAATTGCTTTTTTCTTCTTGTCTGAGCTGAACGAGCAATTGCATATTAATCTTAGCTCTTGCACTTTTTAATCTTTGAAAGCCACACAACGATTCACGCCACATTAATTAAAATGGAACTTTTAAGAAAAAAAGGTTGCAGGCTGCAACAGATTAGATAAATTTTATAGTGTCAAAAATTTAAAAGATAATAAACAAGAGCATACGTTTTTTTTTGGTTCAATTTCTGATTCCAAGATCAATATGAATGTCAAGCGGAAAAATGTGAGAGATTGTTTCATCGACGAATTATTTTTTTAGCCGCATGATGTAAGCGTTTTGCGTTTTTATGCACGCACAGGGCTTCAGGAAAATATCTGTTTTTAGTTAGCGCAGTACTCAGCCTGTCAACACCTTTTATGCATTACGGTTTTTAAAAAAATCTCCAAGCAACCGTTCTCGCTGGAAGTGCGAACACATTAGCGGCTGAGGGAAATACAATACCCGAGTTTTGCCAGTTTAGACAAGACGAGATTCGTCCAGTCTCGATCTCGTCTTATCTCAAGTGGAGGAGAGGCCTTAAAAAGGTTTTGATTAGTCATTTTGAACCCAACTAATGGACCTGAACATAATACGAAGTAATATACTGTAAGCGTCCAGTCGGAGTTTCATTTCAGTTACATTCGTATATTTATCTTACCTATCATGTGAGACGATGCCTTATTCATGAGTTAAGATTCTTGCCAGAAAAGAACAGTCGATGCATGACAATTATTTATTTAAAGAAGGACATACAGTACATCTCAATTTAGAAAACGAGCACGATGATTCACAATTTTACAAGTTGTGGAATGCACGAGCAATAGCTTTAAAAAAAAAGGTTTTAAAAAATACCCTAAGTAAATTCTATTAAAACTTGAAAATAAATTGATGAAAGATGAAATATTTGGCATCACTCGTTTGGCAGGCTTCCAAAACAGCTGCGTGACACACAAATCTCAAAATCTGATAAAAGTGCTCATCGAAAATAGAAACGGTGTCGATAAATCAGTCGTCCACTTCATGAATGTACACTTAACCACCAAGGTTATGGTCTAGACGGGACATCAACTGCAAGCAGATCGACAGTTCAAACATTGCGCAGAATGAGGATGTAGAGGGTGTGTTCTTCATACTAGCCTCAAAATTCCAGCTGCCATTCTCCTTCCCTTCCCTTCCCTTCAATGATGGATTTTGGATTTCCCTTACTTTTTATCTAATCTGATTTTCATTGTGATTAGAGTTTCGCAGGCTTCAGCCAATGGGTGCACGACTGCTCGATACTGCACAGTTATGATCGATAAAAGCGGAAAAATCAATTTGCAATAACCGATTTACTGACGAATATCTGAATATGATTGTGAACACTTGACCACACGACATGTCTAAAATTGCCACCCCTGACCACCTAACTTCCACCATATAGCCCATTTTGCATAACTTTGCAATATGCGAATCACACCATCTAAACGATTTCGGTTGAACGTACGACTTTTGGTTAACCAAATGTTCAATAAAAAATATCCGTTTTTGATCGATTCGATCGGCCCCGATTATCAACGAACGCTTATTCAAATTTCATTGATTCTGGCTGATTTTATGCAGACGAGAGATGGTGGAGTATTTTAGGTCTCGAGGAAAAACTTAAGAGAAAAAAAAATATTCAAAACCCGCCAAAATATCATAACTGATACCGCAACGTTAAAAAAAGTTTATTGGACAGACAGTCTTGCGGCAAAAAACCGAAACCAACTCTCTTCTTATGGTTGCGGTGTTCACTTTTTAGCATCATTTTTTACAACCCCATAAATTGTATCTCGTTACGCCTTTTTCGCGCGGTTGCGGTTCACATCGTCCTAAGATCCGCCTGCATACATTTAGGCTAACCATGCATGTGGTGTTTACCATTGCACTCTATTGTACCAGACCAGTGGTGCCCATGTGGTATAGGACTTCTTTTTGTAGTCAATTTAGAATGGAAACGTGCTTAAAGCATCATTCATTGAATAAAAGAGCTTTAGGCTCAAGTGTGAATCGGTTTATCCTTCGGCCACCATGGCTGTGCATCTTTGAAGTGGAGACTGGTTGATTAATATTTATTAAAAAAAACATGTAATATTATTTCAATAAATTTGATTGGCCTTCCAATGTAGAAGGAAAAACACAAGTGCATATCGTATCGTCACTTTTTAAATTTACCTTTTGCAAATTTTGTTCACCCGTTTACAAATTTTACCTATAACCATATTTACTCAGTTCTCCTAAATTTGTGCTTTAGGCGCTTATAAAATATTCAAAATATGAAAAGCGCGAGTATATTCAGAGGTCTAAGGAAGAGATTTAAGCAAGAGAGCACAGCAAGGATGGAGAGCGCATGGCTTGGTATTCATCCTTAACTCGAATAAAAATGAAAAGCAAACATTTGTGGCAGTCGCCAAGAGAAGTCCGGCTGAGGTGAAAAATGACCACTTTCTTACACTACAGCTGTATACCAAGTTATCCCCTTGGTGAATAACAAGTTTTTGAAATATACTAAGTTTTTGCATTGCCTCATGCATAATTTATGAGATTATATAACGTACATTTGTAAAAATTTCATTCTCAATTTGCTTACAAATTGAAGTTTAAGATTTTATTTCGCCGAAAAGTACATTTGTACGTTTTGTACATTTGAACGATTCGTGACCCAGTCGGTATTGCAGCCAGCTATGGCTCGATTTTCGGCGCGGACTCTCGTTTATTCGACGACGGTGTACTGAAAATATGCCCGTCACATATTGTTATAGCAACATAATCGATAAATATGCCATGTCTCCTGTCGTGATGCCCCGATGCCAACTAGCGAAACTTCATTTTATTATATGTACGAGGAATACTATGACTGATCGAAAGAATGGTCGTGCAAAAACCAAATCTAGCCGAAACTTCATAAAATAGTGCGGGATTCTTATTTAATTCTAAGTGAATTCGTACTTAATAAAATTGACGTTAGTACATCTGTATATGAAGCATAAAGAGCAAATACGATAACCATCTATATTTACCGATAGTATTTTGTTGAACTAATTTATGCAGAAACTCTTCAGTAGAAATTAGCCATCACAGTAAAGTTAAGTAATAGACTCTATAACGATTGCAACTGCGTTGTAACGCCAGGTGGCTCTCGTTTGTCGCCTTTTTGTCAAATGACAACTGCCATTATTTGTACGTACCGATGGCTCAGTGGGTATGGCAACATCCTACGAAGCCGACGGTCCCGGGTTCGATTCCCGGCGC
>JAUJYS010001291.1:0-17930 GCA_033995665.1 Melogona broelemanni | reverse complement strand
AAGTGACAAATCACGTGAGACTGACCGCAAAGTATACTTACCGCATAGAGTACTTATCATATCAGTTTCACGTGATTTGTGACTTCATGTTATATTTTTTTTAAGGCAAGTCAGTCTCGCCGGTAAATTCCGGTCTTTCGCGAACCGCTCTACGCTTCGCTCGTGCGCTCCCTGTCCGCTCCGTTGTGCCCGTAAACTGAATATCAGCCAATAATTTTTATTTTCTACGAGAGTTCACCAGACACTGTTAATCTTTTGGGCGCTCCTCCATAACATGTTCTGCCATCCGTCTCATTTAATGGCAGTGCTGGGTAGGAACGGAACGGAAAAGTTTCGTTACTGTGAACGAGTTCTATCTCTGCAGACCTTTGGAACGTCTAGGTTCCTTTTCCTAGGAAGGAACGCTTGGAACGGTTTCTTTCCTTTTTATTAGAACCTGAAACGGCCGTTCCTTTTACTGCGTGCAGAACATTTAAATAACTATCTACTCAGATTTTATGTTACACCACAAATTATTTTAATATATTTTTAGAAATAATTACGTTCGTATTCGCTCGTGGGATAAAAATTCCATTTACTTTTAGATGGAAGTTTAGATATTTTCATCCGTTCAGAAAGCGATTTTTTCGTTTATTTTTTTATTTTTATTCGATTGGGAGCGGAAAAGGAACAGAAAAGTTCCAGGTTCCTTTCAATTTCCGTCGGAACTATAACTAGAACGGGTTCCCTTTTTAAAAAGGAACGAACCCAACACTGGTGGTTGGGAAAAATTTGATCGAATTTTCAAAGTGTCGGATTATTAATCGATTTGTTATTGCTGTCGATTTTATTTAGGGTCGAATGGAGAAGGAGGAGGTAGCGGTCGTCGGCGAGGCCGCTGCAAATGGTTCAACGTGGCAAAAGGATGGGGCTTCATCACACCCGACATCCCAATCGTGTCCTCAATCGTGGCTCCGACGCCGCCGCACACCGTCCTAGAAGTATTCGTCCACCAGGTAATTTTGCTACAAAATTCCGCGCGATTTGAGATTATTTGCGTGTAATTACCACGCACACAGCGATACGTATTACAACCGATTAACAACGGCAATTGCAACGGCTATCGCGCTAGAAGAAAAAGAAACGTTTTTTCTCCGAGGCCCCCTCCCCCCCACTCTCCTACAAAACTAAAAAACCACCAGTCAAAACAAAGAAATAAATTTTTATTTCTTTGTTTTGACTGGTGGTTTTTTAGATTCTTTTTCTACTAGCGCGATAGCCGTTGCTTGAATAAAATTAAAACTCACTGTTTTCGCGAATTTAAAAGGTGATCATAGTGCAGCACTACCGTCGAATTAATAACTTTTCGGCAATAATATAGACATTTTAAAGAGCCCCTTGACATCCATGAAGTTGTGATTGCAGCACATTAATATGCAATAATTGTAATTAGACTCTTAAATCTACATATAAATGTATAAAAACATGGTTGGGGATTTGTGTGTATTGGGGAAAGGGGGGAGGAATTGTTTTTTAAAACAAAAAAAGTTATCTAGATTTAAAAATTACGGTGTAAAGGAGCGAAAAAGGGACGGTATTGAGGTCATTTCTCGCTGGGGTCTCTCGTAAGAATCTCCAATCAAAGTGTTGACGGTAAAAGTTAATAGGGATTCGTTTTTGCTTTTTTTATTCGCTTTCCGGCGTTTTTTCAATTTTTTTGCGGTCGTCTTGTTTTTTTGTTTCGATATTTCAGATTGTCTGGTCTGACAGATTGACCGTTTTAATTACGAGGGGGTTATTTTTTTTCCCTTTCAAAGCACGCCCCTCCCCTCTTTCTGTAGACATCTTTCGCGGACATCAATCACTGGCCAGTGGCCACGATCACGACGCCTTAAAAATTAAAATACGCATTAAAAATCAACTTCCCAACTGTAAATTGAAGATGCCCTCGCAAATTACATTGTGCGCCACACACAGCTTGTCAGACCATTTTGAAAGGGAAAAAAAAAGAATGAAGTAAGTTATAATATATTGAGTGAGAGTTCCTTTCGACCGATATGTTTCCAAACGCCGACAAATTTGTCAAAATACTTAGGACTTTCAATAAGTAAGTTTTTTTTATTGCATACAAAGAAAATAACTACACGGTATTTGTGAACAAGTGAGATATACGTTTTATGCAGCAGCCACTCTTTATTAAAAAAAAAAATGTATTGTGGTGCACGCCATTGAATGGAAATAAAAATGGCGTCGGTGCAGCAAGTGGACCAGCTCGAGGAACTGCGAAATATTATCTGTTTGAAATATTATCTGTTTTCTTAGACTGAAAAAGCATTCGCCTTCTCAAATTCGTAAGGAATTGGTCGGGGCGTATGGTGACAATTATTTTTAATACCAATCTGTTTGAAAATCGCGTTAAAAATTGAATTGCGGACGCATTTGAAATCACGTATATCTTCACTTTTTTTTTAAATACTGTAGTTCGTAGTTTTTTAAAAAAACAACTTAGTTTTTGAAATCCCTCGGAAGTTTAACGATCACCAAATACACTAACCCTAAAATTAAATTCAAATAAATACTAAACGTCACATTTGTTAGCAGGGTAGTTGCCAGATTACATGTCAGGTTACAGGTTCACATTTTGCAAATGGCGTTGGACGACTTTGAGAGGGGTGGACACATGCAAGCCGAGAGAGCAACCATATATCCCCGCTAATGGTGATGGACAAAACAGACAGTTCTAACCGACTGTTATAAACCGCGCTAAATCGTGCCGTGGAACACTCACGCGATCACAGTGGCTTAATTCCCCCCCACGTGCACCAGGTATATACGGTAGTAGGTGGTGGCGTACTCTTTGTGTTCGTTTGTTTTCATTTCGCATTCAATTTGAGTCGGGGGTCTCCATTTTTTCTCAATGCTGGTGGTGGAGGCCCCCAAAGACACAGCTGCGTAACATGGCGCGCAGGAAATCCCGTATAAACAGAACACGTCAAAACGATATGATTACGGCGAATGACATCCATGAACTGGTGTGCACGTGGAAAATGTGTATCATTAGTACACGTTAGAGTGTGTGTGTGTATGATGCTACGTAGACGCGATCATCGTTTGTAATTAGGCTTGACAGCTATAGACCTATAGGTGTACCGTGTGGACATGGCCCACGTTGGTGCGAGCCAATGGGCAAAGGACATGTTTATGCATTTTGTCGGGAGGCAAGCTGTAATTTAATGATTTTTTTTTAGAGAGGGGTGAATAAAAAAAAAAACGTTTCGGACATTGGGGTTGTGGCGGATCGTATCACTGAGCCTCGATCCTTAATTTCAACATATTGCCAAAGCGACACGAGTGATACAGATACCGAGTGATACGGATCAAATCTCTGTAGTGATTTTCACTTCAGCGATAAAAAATTATAATTTTGCTTTTGTGCCAAGAAATGTTTACATTTTTTGGTTGGGCTCACCATCAAATCCACCACTAGGGTGGATATTAGCACACGATAATAAGTGGAAACAAAAAAAATGTACGAATGCAACGTGAAGACGATGCGCATTTATCCCAACATTTGTTTCCCAATTTTTTTTTGCATTTTTTACTCTTAGTGACGGCGCTTCTATTGTCTGTTTCGTATTTTTTATATTGCCATCATGTTGCGGATTTGTGCATTGAGCGACATTTATTTTTATTATTATCTCTAGAGGGCGCCAATCCAAGTTTTGAAAGCTTCGTGACGACTATTTCCTATTTTGAAAATTAAAATTGGAGCGTCTTTTAAAATAGCAGCACTTAATTAGTACACGAAAACTGAATATGATTTCTGAAAACAGTGAAATAAACTTCCGTTACAGTTGCTTAAAAAATGGAACAAAGCCGTTCCAATCGTTCCTTTTTATAGAAATAGGAACGAAGACGTTCCGCAGTTTCTCATAAAATAAAAGCTTTCCGTTCCTACTCAATACTGCAAATTAGGTTTAATTCAAATGATGATACAAACTAAAATTCGAATAATCTCTATTTGCCCATTGATGAAGGCCATGAAGCATGCATTGCGGCGAGTGGCCGATGCCATATTGCAGGCCCAGATCGAAATTGGTCAAATTTATCCCGAAATTTCTCCACAACATTAGTCTATGTGCACCATGTCCCAGAATGATAAATATGACAGGCCGCTCGTATAGCCGTACAAAATCCGACATCACTGAAATAACCTGCAGACACAACAGACACACCAGACAAACTTATACTTTTCGGAGAAACGCTAGGGTACGCTGTAAACGTTTTTTATACCCATTTTTTTGTCTTCGCCGTTGATAATAACTTTGCGAGTGAAGGTATAACTGCATGTTTGGTGTATCCATGCCCCTTCAAACGTCTGCGAGGGTTTTTTTTTAACGAAAAAACTTTGCACGTGTTGATGCGACTAACAATATATATTTCGTGAGCGTCTACAGTCTGTGTAACGTCTGTTGGATTATTTTTTGCGGGATTTTTTGGTGGCTGTACCACGGGTGTATAGTATACACACCATGGAAAAATGAAATTGTGTGTATTTAAGCCAACAATAGCCTCCACTATTCACGTACATATAGGCATCACGAACGTAACGAGGTTGGCCAGCCCAATATGGACTGTCCGGAGGATTCGAGCTTGGTGGTGGAACGGCAGCAGAATTTTTAATATACCTAATTAACCCACGGTCGGGTGGAACAGAGTTAACCGGTACATACTATAGTATCTATTTTTTTTTTTCTGCAGTGCGCGCCCAGCAGTGTATAAATACAGTTGTTCGGCCCTCTGTTTTTGTACCCGGTGTCATTTTATGTCGGCTCCGTGGTGCCGGTGGCTTTTTTTTTTTTAAGGTTCTCCTGAGCATTAAATATATGTATAGATACGAGGGTGCCGTACGCGACCCTTTCCGATATGGCACACAGGTTCAATTTATTCTTCTGTTAAGGGTTGCCCATTCGAAATTATAGCCTGCTGGTGGTTTCCTGAAAAATCGGTGAGACTGCACCGAGCTGTTGCGGAAAAGGGTGAAATGAAATACGCGGGGTGTGCTGCCCCAACTCGGTTGCAGTTCTTTACACTTTTAATTATAACAGTATGGACCAATGAGCTAAAGGCGAGTGAAATTCAAGTCTTTATATACGAGAGTCCGTCCTAGTCTCTAATTTTCGGCGCTGTACCGGAACGCGGTCCCCATTCGTTTACACTCAAATACGTCCTATTACGTCGGCGTGCCAGACATCGTATACTATTAAATAATCGAAATTAAATTATCCAAATGAAATTGTCAAAAAGGAATAAATTTCTATTGATTGGTAAAAATTTGATGCTGTATGGCGGTGCAGATATTGTTTAGAAATATTCAAATTACATTTCGATATTTCCAATGGTTCAGGCTCCGTACGTTGTAAACGAGCCAATGATGACCATTGATCTACTGACCAATAAGAGGGCCACGCGAGTGACGGCAAGCTGTTGTCCTCTTAAATTTCGGTCTAGTTGCAGCGACTGGCGACCGAAGAGATTTTTCGCGCGCGCCAACGCAATATCGATTTTTTTGTGTTCGTGGTTCGATTAAAATAGCCGAACGCTCTCGCGCACGCGAACGTCGTTCTTGGAATTTTGTTGAATTGCTTTTTGTGGGGTGGGGTTATGCGGTGTGATGGCGAACTCTGCTTTTTCGACTCGAGCAGATTTACGAGCACATATAGAAAGCATTTAAGCCCGTGCGGGGGGGGGGGGGGGATGGCTGCGATACGACAGAGTGGACGACCGGACGAGTATATTTAATGTTGCTCAGGGAAACGTCAACAACGCAAGATGTATCTGGGAATTGACTGAAATGAAAGTCAATTCTATCAATATGCCGCTTTAAATGTTCTTGGAATCCCAATAAAATGTATATAAAAAAAATTAAAAAAATATATATTAGGACCCGCCGTAACGCAATAAGCAAAATTAATTGTAGAAGAAAAAAAAAAGCTAAAATTAAATGAAATCTTTTGACCATGAAGGATAAGACAGCAACGTATGAAGTGATTTCGACGTTAAAATGTTTTCACATACAGATCGCACTAGAGTGCAAATACATTTTTTGACCGGAACAAAAACCAAAAAAAAAAAAAAAATTATATACAGTCATTACGTCATAAATTGGTATTTTTGGATGCAGAGGAATCGAACGATCTACTGATCAAATTAATGCGCAAGAAGTCACGTTATCCTCTGTTCTCCATATAACTATGTTGTCAAATGCCCGCCACAAATGGAAAATCATTTACTTTTTTAAAAGTGCAGGAGCGCGCCGAGATAAATGTCGTAAGAGTCAATTTTTTCGACCCATAAGAAACAGGTTTTTATACAAAGAGTGATTAAATGACCTTCACAAATTTTTTACGCGTCATTTTCACAGGAAAAACAAACACTTTAAATTAATTAATCATGCGACTTACGAATTGTTAAAATGCCACACTGTCACGTCATTAAAAAATATCAAAGTTCATTGGCTAGTAAAACGTCCTGGTTCCGTAATTCGACAGTTAGTGACGTCACTATTCGTTCGAACCTCTCGTTAGTCGATACACAGAAAAGTCGGGAGAGAACCAGGTATATATCGTAATCCATACAGCCCCCAGCCAACCCGGCATGTGTTTAGATCGTTTCAAAGTATATTTACAGCAGCGCGCTGCGGTCTTTAAGACTGCGAACAGGTGGATCGGAGAGAGCTGGATTGACACGAGCTGGGACAGTCACGGAGCCCAGGTCCCCCTCCCCTACCCCCTCCCTTGAATTTCAACGGAAATTTCGGTTATGTTTTTCTGTTTCCACCCACTTCTTCAAATTACCCTCCAGAGACCCCTTTAACAGCCGTTCTAGCGTACACAAGGTAGCGCTCCGAATAAATTGTATCCAAAAAATTTTGTCACGCAATTCGGCGTCCAATACTGGGAAATGCAATAATACCTATTTTTATCAGAGCGTTTTTTTAACAAGCGTTCAGTTAAGGTTGAGGTCCGCTCAGTTACTCATTCGTCTATTGCAGCCAACTGCGGTGTGGGCGGTTCCTGGTTCAATTCCCGGCGCAGGCTTTCGTTTAATCAATACCGGAGAACTGGTGGAAATTGTTCCTCCTCACATATTACCTTGACGACACGAGGGGTACAGAATCGCCTTGTATTAATATTCACTATAGTGACTATTAAAAAAAATGCTATTAAGCCCGGGATCGCGGGTTCGATTACCATCCGAGACTCCGGAATTTTTCGGACAAGATATATTTTAATTACCGCGATGTTCTCCGTTAATGTTAATGCGATGCGATGTTAATGCGACTCCGGAATTTTTCGGACGGGAGAAATTTTGATTACCGCGATGTTCTATTTCGGGGTGTATGTTTCTGTGAAGGCTTTCATGTAAGTCCGGGGCGTCCCGTTTATGTGTGGGGCTTAGGAGGATATTATCGGTCATTTTGCCATTTCTCTCGACAGGCCTGGTTTGGCATAGACGTGTCGTTCCTCTTTTTTGTTTATCTGTTGTTGAGGGTTCGGGTTGGAGAGGGGGCGGGGCAGACTGGGGGTAAAGCGTAGGTATATGATGTATGTATGCGCGCACGTCTTGGTAATATACAGGGCGAATGTCGCAAAATGTCCCGTGACGAGTCGAAAGATATTTCACGGAGTTATTTTTATGGACCCACCATAACCCATGCGAGACGACCGTGTACAATGCATGCGGGGGTAAACCGATATATTTCTAGAAATGCAGCTATGGAATTGTGTTTTTTTTTATTTCCTTAAGTCATTCCCCTCTCCTTACTCCCTCCTTAACTTCATAAAATCGTCTTATGTTCTTTATTAGCGTCCTCATCATTTTGAATCGGTTAAAGGCAGAGTGGTGTATGTCATTTCTCAAGAAGTTTAATAAATTTGTTCCATAGACACCTATGCACTTTTTAAAAACTTGCGCTGCCTGTTTTGTCAGTGATAGATAAACCTTTTGACTTCTTTCTCATTTCCTGTCTGTGCTGGACATGCGTAAAAGATATTTTTGTGCTAAAAAAGGATGAGCGGAATTGTAATTAGTTTCTTTTTTTAAAAGGCAACTTACGCAACACATAACGTTTACGAACCTTATTTGAAACCTTATCAGTGATTCCAAACTATCGACAGATTTGGTACTATCGCCCATCAGGTCATCCATCCCCCTGGCACCTACAAACAAGTCTGGCGTGCTTGTGCAAACTATATTTTTCCCCCTTTTGTTTTTCAAATTTTTTTTTGTTTGTCGGTTGGGGGTGGGGTGGGGGTAGAGGGATAAGAGCTGTGGATGGGGTCGTGGGATACGCAGAATCGAAAGCCTGACGATAAAGCAGGATAAGAAGGGGGGGGGGCATTCTCGCTTATGGCATTGTTTTTTTGTATCATTTTTTTTCTTCTTCTCGGCTCGTTTTTCAGTCTTACTTTTTTGTTGTTGTGGTACTTTTCGCTTCATCCATCCACCAGAGGCCGCTGTGTGGTTCGAACTTAGTCACGAACGGAATTCGTAGTTGGTTGTATCTCTGGCGGTATAAAAATTATGTCGCCCTCCCCCCACCAATCTGTGATTGGCAACTGGCTAGATGCCCAGGGGTCCGTCCGATGCGGCCCTTTTCTCCTATCGATTTTTTCTCAATGTATCAGGCTGAATGGTACTTTAAAAAAAAATAAAAAAATACGTTTGAATAATTTCTCATCAATTCATTTATGTTATGATAATATCATCATCCAGCATCCATTCAGTTCCTCATTCATGCATTTAATATTATATAAATAGAATATAATTAAATACAATTAATGTAATAAAATAAATATAAATTGTGTGACCATTATTACCTTCAGACCTATGTAGGATTGAAGGGGTCTTTTACTTGCACCTAGGAACGCTCAGTCCTACGACTTTTAATTCCATCCCGAAGGACGGCGTGTGTACGAATATCTTTCTCCCGAAATATTCCGGAGGCCTCGGTCGGGAATTGAACCCGCGATCACGGGTTTCTTATGTCCTTCAACGCGGATACTGAGTCGATAGTAAAACTGTTAAATTTGAAACTATCGATTGTACTATTCAAAAATAACTTGTAACTTTTTCGTTGCTTTTCCGAATATTCCATTGATTAAAAAATAAAAAGCTAAAAAATCACATTCTGAACGGGAAAAAAAAAAATATAAAAGTTTAGTAAATGAAATTTTTATCCTATGAGCTTTGAATGCCAACATAATGATAAAAAATATTTTATTAATATTTGGTGTAATATTTAATATTTAAATATTCTGCACAGAATAAAAGGAACGACCGTTCCAGTTCCGAAACAGTTCCAGTTCTTCGAAAAAACAAAAGGAACGAAACCGTCCCAACATTCCTCCCTAGGAAACGGAACCTAAGCGTTCCAAAGTTCCTCAGAAATGGAACTGTTTCGTTCTTACCCAACACGGTGTTTGTGGCAACCGGTGCGGCCCTCGTAATGCGGCCCCACGACCGGTAGACCGTCCCCGTCACGTCATGCAGGCCTCGCCCTCGCATACCACCGCTACACGACATACTATGGCGGGCATTCTAAATGAGTGAAACGAAATTCGGAGAACCCGGAGAAGTAGAGAGAGAGAGAGAGAGAGAGAGAGAGAGAGAAAAAAATAACAGAAAAAATAACGTGGTGGATTTTTTTTCTTCTTCCCACCGGGCGCACGCCTGTAACTCGCGCGACCACACGTAGACGAACGGAACGAGTGGTGGATGGAGGATGTATGTCGTGGACAGACAGGAATAGTAATTTTTCCAGACATCGTTACTGCCTCTGCTGCTTCTGCTGTTGTTGTTTTAAATTGGCTATATATACAGAGAGGGAAACGAAATTCCTGCTAAATTGATCGTCTACGCTTTGTTATTAAACTATTTACGCCTAGTGATAATTTAATAAACGTTCCTTGAAAATAAATGCTAGAGACGAAAATAAGGCGCCTGTAAAAATATTCAATCGAGGGAATTGTGAATTTCGTCAATTTCGCGTTGATCCCTCCGTAATCTGTTTCCCCGAAATCGTTTAGCTAAGCGACGGTGGCGATTAAAATGCCCGCCGAGACAGGTGTAGCATTGGATGTAGATTAACTGGTAAACCAGTGAAATAAATTAATTGAGAAAAAGACCAAATCCTTCTCAAATAAAATATCAAAAAATACAATATAAAAAATTGATCACATGTAGACTTTTATAAAGAATATCGACTTTCATCATTTTTACGGTAACTTTGGTTCTGTTTCACGATTTTGAAGTCTACAGCATCCCCGTCAATTGAATGAGAACTTTTGAAACCCGTACTATTTTTCGTATACGAAATTACGAGTATTGTCGTCTGCTGCCCCCAGCAGATGCAATCACCCACCGCAAAACAAAGGTGCTATGCGAACGCAGAGTGAAACCCAAGACTAGTGAAACCAATGAATCTGCGCTCCCCCTGGTGGGGTACGCGACAAACATAGATGTCGTTTCTCGACTGACGTTAGGGGGTAAAATTGGTCCGGTATTTTCTTGTTTCAATCGTTTATCATAATCGTCGGTGAAGCTCTCTGTAATTGCAGTGCATTTACCAGAGCAACCAGGATTTGCTAAAAATAGTCGGAGGGAGACGTTTTTTTAGGGTGAAAATAAATTATCATTCGCTGTCGAGCCTAGCGCGTGCTGTTGGGCTTCCACCAATAGAAAAGCTATTATTACTCATGTAGATGCAATTTTAGTTCGTTTATTATTTTTTTGCCGCCTTTGTCGGGATCTAATTTTTTTATCGGTATAAAAAGCTGATTGCGCTTTCTGCGGCGATATGGCCTCCCTCAGCGCGTGGCAGTCTTTCTGCGCCGTCTCGTGGCGTATCATGGAATCAGTTTCTTCGTCGCATTTGCATGGCATTAGGCCGATTTTTGGAAAATTGTCGATGGATGGTGGGGCCACCTTGTGATAAGGCGCAGCGCCCATGATGGTGTGTGAGGATACGTTTTAATCCATGCGGGGAATAGGTCTTAAAATAATCGTATATGTGCATACTCGGGATTCGTGTACTCTTGCATAACGCAATTTTTTGCTACTTATATTCCCTCTCGTTACGCGAAAAAAAAACCGGCTGTTCATTTTTTTTACGCCTCCAAATTTCTCGGGTTAGTAAGGGGGGGGGATGTTGTGAGTATTTATAAATTCGCGTGACGAAAACCCGTGTACTCTTAAGATCGATGAATTATTTCGTGCATTGCGTATGATTATTTTGTAATGCAAAAAAATTGCGATGGTCTTTTATACTAGTAAAATGGTAACATTGCATATTCGAGCACTTTACTGTCTCTCTTTATCCCAATTTTAGTAAGTGTTGTTAGAATACCCAGTACCTATTTGTTATGATTCGAAACATCGAATTCAATCTTTTTTTTTTTTTTTGGGTCGCTGACCCTTAGCTAATCTCCTCCACAAAAAACTTAATTTTTTTAATTGGGGAGGCGACCCTCTCCTATTCTTTTTTTTTTTTTTTTTAAATCACCGTAGTGCTAATCACTACAGGATTACTGCACCCTCGTTGCTTAGACAATGTCCGAGGGGCACATTTTTACCCGTTCCCCGGGATCGAATAAATTGAATAATCCCGGGAACGCCACATAGCAGCCGACTGGGCTGACGTAGTTTTCAATTTTAACACCAACGAATAAGTTTAGAAATAAATTTGAAACAAGTAAATGCAAAAAACTTCGTTTTTCTGAAAAAAAAACACTTTTTTGTTGGCAAAGGTGGGCAAATGTGGGCTGATATGAGCAAATGCGGGCAAATGTGGCCATTTGTAATGGACGTTTGAGCATATCCTTGGCCAAGCGCTTTCAACTTAAATAATTAATAACTTTTTCCAGTATTCGAAGAACACCATGAAATTTTGATAGATTCAAAAGTTCCGCGAGATCTACTAGATTCCAAAATTTCAAGTATCTAGGACGTGTGCAAGTTGGTTTAAAAGGGCCGCAATGATGTCCAAACAGACAGACAGCGCTCAAGTCATCTTAATAGAAAGTTTTTAATAACAAAATCAGGACAAGACTGGGGCTAAGGACGACTGAGCTGGCGAGGCTTTACAAACGAACAGTACGAACCTAGCAATACAGAACTTAACAAACAGTACAAAGAAATAAATGAATAAAAAAAAGAACATCATGAATCAAGCTAGCTATCAGCGTGCCTATAAAAAAATACTGTTAACTAAAATCACGTAAAGCATCCCTTCCTGATGTATTGCACATACAAGCTAGAGATCTATGTATACAAATACTCAATATACTGGCGAAGCGATGGCTTCACAAACGTAAATGGGAAGTTGGGTCCTTTTTGGATCGCGGAGCGATGATCAGCGTTCCAAGCTCGCCAAGTGTAAAAACCCCATGTGAGCATGTCTGGGTTACGTGTGTGCCTGCAACCAACGTGTGTGCCTGCGTTGTGATGTACACGCGTCGGCCGTTATCTTTCCGGTGAAATGTATATCTGGGTCAATGCCTGACGATGGGGAAAAACAACAAGGATGACGTAGTGACGTGGTGGTGAGGGTGGGGGATAGAGACCACCACACCGCCACATCTCTGAATTAAAGAGATGAAGGCGTAATACTTGACCCATTTCTATCCACTAACCGAGCCGAGAAATTAATAATATACTATCGAGCCTTGCCTCATCACTTTTATACGCCGTATATTTATTTTTTCTTGCGGTTTTTATTGCACTACCGTTGGGATCCCGTATTTTATCGACCGCATTAAATTGCTTTGGAGCCGGGCGACGGAATAGTTTGGAATGGAATGGAGAGAGATAGTTGTTGTTAATCTCCTGAGATTCGAAGGGGTAATGGGCATGCTTTTTCTTGCAGATTTCACGTTAGACAGGTTACGGCCAAACTCCAAACTACGCGTAGTATTGTTTCGTGTAGAGCCACTCTTATGACCTACACTGACCGCAGAACGTCGAGTAAACTGTAGCATTCGACACCTTATGTGATGCTGGTTATTTTCCCTATAAATAACTTCACTGCGCGGCTTTGTACAAAAAAAAATTTAAATTAAATATAAAGGTGAAGTTAAATTAAATACGTTAGCAATCATTTACAATAATTTAAAAATGTACTTAAATATTTTCAACGTATTTGCCGAAGCGATGGCTCAGGGGGTATGGCAACATCCTACGAAGCCGACGGTCCCGGGTTCGATTCCCGGCGCAGGCTTTCGTTTATTCCACAAGCCTGGGGTACTGGCGTCACCCCTCAGCTTCCATTAGGGAATCCAGAGCTTAGGGGTGGATCGTGCAGCCTGGCTATTTCCAGCTGCCATTCCCCATCCCTTCCCTTCCCTGCCTCTCGCACATCTCCATTGAGACACGAGGGTGCAGTAATCCTGTAGTGCACTAGGCACTTGGTGATTAAAAAAAATGTACTTAAATCTTGTCAAGGTATTTAATTAAAGTTATTGATACATAACCATCATAAACGAACGTTCACAACGCTTAATATTTATTCCAATCACCTAATCATGCAGTAAACACGAATTGTACACAAACCAACCACGAATGATCACAAGCATGCGCCTTAACATCATCGTGAACTAGGCCTTTATACGGAAAGTAAAGTGTCGTCATGTTAGATATACAAAAAAAAAGAACACGAAATCCAGGACAGGACCAGATATAGATGACGACAAGAGCTGGCGGGGCTCCAAGCATATAAGCGACAGCGACGTTTTGAGAACGAAATAATGCAGTAAAGTTATTTATAGGGAAAATAACCAGCAGCACATAATGTGTCAAACGCCTTCATCTACAGTTTAGTCGATGTTCTGCGTCAGTGTAGCTTATGAGAGTGGCTACATAAAACAATACTGTTTATCAACTTTTTTCTTCGGAGGAACGGGAACTGGGAAGGTACCCTGGTTTTCAGAGTGGCGTCGCTCGGCAGCAGCCGACGTATCTACCACCCCCTCCCTCATCCCTCCTCGCTGCAAAACCGCCGCCATCGTCATCCTGTCCAATAATTACATCGAGTACATGTCCGTTATCAGATGCGCGCACACCTACACACGAGAAAAGTAGTAAAGTCAGATAGACCGGGTGCGGCACGGCGTTAATCCCCCAATGATTCCGGTTTTGTGTCACGCAAAAATGGACCTCTCGTCGTGCACAGAGAGAGCGGCGTTGTGCGAATAGAGAGAGCTAGATGGAGAGAAACGCGGTTCCGGTGTGCCTGAGGCTGTCGTGATTGGACACGTGCTTTGCATGCGGAGTACCGAATTACTTTCCCCGACTCCCGTTCCCGTTGCTAATTCGCGATCGTCTAACTTTTGGTCGAGACTCGAGAGACGGACGAGATTCACTCGAATACAATGAGCTTTTCCTGCGAAACACATCATCGCATTGGTGTAGTGGTGAGCGTTCCTACTATGCACCTGATCGCGTTTCGGATCCCAGTCGATATCTCCCGAATTTCGAGCGATAATTATCCGACTCATGAGACTGGCTATACTTTTGCATGGGGAAAGTGACGTCATTCGTTGTTGCCACGTTCACGCCAGCTAACGCAAACTCCTTAAGGCCATTTTTTTGGCAAAATTACCATATGTCACCGTGCGATTTTAATTTTAATTTTGCGATATATGGATTTCACAGAGATCGTCACACGTGCTTTTTGTGATTTATGCGGTTCTTGACGACGACAGCGGCGGCTAACAAAGTCCGCGCCAATTACAGTCGATGTCACGGCTTTTTTCTATGTGCCAGACCGATGCCATCCGTGCTAATGAGATACCCTTCGCTACTAATGGGACATATATGTCCCACTGGTAGCGAAAGGGTCAAAAATTGTGATAATCATATTTATAATTACTTGCCAATTTAGCTTTTCGGCTAAGCCAATGATTTCTGCTTGGTGTACCAAGCAGAAATCATTTCACATTTCAGTTAAATAATTTCGTAATTTCTGAATACGTGGGTAACTTATCTCTCCTACAAATTTAGGAGGTAACGTTATAACTTAAATTAACCAAACAGCTCCGATCCGACCTTTGTTTCATTTTGATACAGGATTTTTATTTAAAAAATGATACAGAAATGTGATCCTCTTCGCGGACTTGATACTAGTCTGGACCCACCTTTACAGTCAAGGACCTCCCCTCATGTCGAACATGAACACAGAGCTGAACAAGCTAAATTAATATTTGACATCCTGTTTGGTTTGAATCCATATTTCAGGGCTAAAATAGCAACACCTAGAACCAGCACAGCGTGTATGTGTACGTTCATGTCATCAGCGTTGTATCTCTTCATTGCTTGAGCAAATAACCAGAGTAACTACAAAAGTTGGACAAAATAATGGAAACAGCTGTAAAAGGTGCACAATCAGATATGTTTCCATTATTTTGTCCAACCTCTGTATATACACGAAGTCGACTTGTAATTAGGTTAGTTCTCGTACGTGGCCTCTTACGTAGTCCACACAGCTAACTCATGACGATATTTGTGGCTCGCAAAGTCGAACGTTAAGCACACACAACTCGAGCTTAGAAAAAACAGCTGGACAGTTTAATGCTTGCCAGTGAAATTAGTGTTTACGCAGAAGACAATTTGTGTACTCTTATTTGTACATCCGAGAGCGAAATGAACAGTATTGAATTCGTTCCTTTTGAATTAAAAAGAACCAGTTCTAGTTCCCGTTCCTCTGATGAAAAAAGGAACCAGTCCCTAGTTCCTCAAAAATGAAAAGGAACCTATGCATTTCTAAGTTATTTTTAGTGCAGCCGTCTAGTTCAGTCGGTAATGCTTCCGGCTGCGGTGCGGACGGCCCCGGGTTCGATTCCCGGCAGAGGCTCTCTATTTTTCTACGAGCCTGGGGTACTGGCGTCACCCTTGAGCTTCCATTAGTGAGTTCAGAGCTTAGGGCTACAAGCTTCCGGATACGAGGTAATTTCTTTTCCAACTTATATTCAGTACAATCCCTCAAAATTCGGCATTTGGAATGTGTAAAAAAAATAGATCAGCGAAAATAACGTATTATTTTCGACCAGATATATCCAAATAGACCAGACCGATATAAACTTTATGTCTATCGCGCGACCCGCAGATAAAGTCACACTATTTGCAGTGTTTTTATTATTATTATTATTTTTTTTATAATAATACAAATAACAGTTTATACGATTTCATGCCACCGTGTTATTGTAATAATAGTTCTTTCGATGATTCATTGAAAAAAATTCCCTGAGAAGTTGCCGTTTCCTGTCTTCTCTGGTCGAAGATATATTAACGATATATACTCGAATATACACTCGAAGATAATACGTTCGTATAAGACGTCAAATAAGACGTTCGTATTTCACTGTTAACTTGGCCTGTACTTCGTAGTCATAATGTTACGTAAAAATTGCTTATTTTTCATCAGTTTATGTTTTGCATAAGTTGTCATATCACTCTTATTGTGAAGTGTTGAAAGCTCAGTGTAATCAAAAGTCGGGTTTCGGTTTAGCGGCATATTGAGTTTAAATGTTTTAAAAGTATGGGCTATTGCGCTAGGAGAAAAAAAAGCAATTTTTCAGTAACATTATGACTACCTAGGTCAGAGGCGAAGTCCAGGTCAAATTAACAGAGTGAAATACGAACGTATATTGATGACGTGTAGCCGCATCTCGATCAAGCACGTGGGTTGCTTACACAATCGCTGCCGACGACGTTTGCGATCAAGTCGATGACATTGGCGATCGATTTCACCAGGGTTCGTTTGACCCCGAAACTTAATTGGATCGCCATTTAATGAGATTTAATTTTTTGAAAATCCAGCTCGCATCCATCGGTGCCTGCGAGTGCTTACATCCCGTCGTGGGTCGATTCGCAGATGGCGTATAACCGTTCAATACCCATGGGCGTTTCACTGCCAATGTAGCGAATGAGTTGCTCCTTCCCCTCTCTCTCTCTCCCCCCCCCCCTCCCTTCACCGGTTTCGCCTCTCCTCGCTTCACCAATCTAGCATCTTTAATGTGATGGATCAGAGATTGTCGGATGCGCGCGAGACTCGACTGTACGCTAGACGAACATCCAACAGCGAACATATATCCTCCTGAGATCCCATGTGCGGACGGAATAGATAGTTCAATTGGTTAGGTGACTGATCGTAAATCTGTCACGGATTCGTCCCAAAACCAGATTGTGTTCAAAAGTCTGGGTTCGCATCATGTGCCGTGTATAGAGTCATATGCAAAGCTCTACCGGGTTAAAAAGCTTAACGAGTTAAGAGCTTAGTCGGCATGAGTCATAGTGATTGACGGAATTAAAAAAAATATTCAACATTCAGTTCATATTTTTTAAATTGTGGTACTATTCGAACACATTTATTACGATGAAAGGAACGATGAAAGTAACGATGAAAGAAGCGCTGAAAGGAACGATGAAAGGAACGATGAAAGGAGCGATGAAAGGAACGATAAAAGGAACGATGAAAGAAGCGATGAAAGGAACGATGAAAGAAACGCTGAAAGGAACGATGAAAGGAACGATAAAAGGAACGATGAAGGGAACATGTTGACGTGATTCCAATCCCAGAGCCCCGTCTCAGGAGAGTACAATTGCCCGGGAAGATAATCCACACTTCTGTTGGCAGTTCAAACGAATGCTTAATTTGACTCTCGAGGAATATAATGAAACCAAAATTGGTGCTATGGGGGAAAACGATGAGCGGCCGCGCGCCACACTAGCCATGCTTTATGGAGTGAGCTGACTGAGCTCACACATTTACCATCAGAAAGGAACGGAACGGAACAGTTCCGTTCCACGTTTCAAGGAACTGGTTCCTTCCCTGAGAAACTTAGTAACGAATAGGTTTGTTTTAATTTTTGAAGAACTAAAACGGAATCTAGTTT